>VUQH01001197.1:0-11859 GCA_015106775.1 Etroplus canarensis
AGGGATAAAGGTGGCGCAAAGAAGTGGCTTTCTGTGTCCTCTCCAGGGTGTTTGGGCAAATGTTTCGCTGGGGGTCCAGACACCATTTTAAAGGTTCCGGGAGAGGTCATGAGTTAAGGGAGTGTGGGGAATCTCTGTGTTTGGGGTTTTTGGGTTGTTTTTATAAAAAGACGGCAGCTGGAAGGGAGCAAATGTTGATGTAAAATCTGTATGTACCTTTCAGCACTGATGGCGCCTGTCCAGATGTGCAAGTTGCCAGTACCATAGGCACGCATGCACCCCCATACCATCAGAGACACAGGCTTTTGAATTGAGCATTGATAACAAGCCAGATGGTCCGTCCTCCCTTTAATCCAGAGGACGCGGTGTCCGTGATTTGTCTCGCCACAGATCAGTTTTCCGCTTTACCTCAGTCCATTTTAAATGAGCTTTGGCCCAGAGAAGATGGCAGTACTTCTGGATCATATTTCACATATGGCCTCTTCTTTGCATGACAGAGCTTTACCTGCATTTGTGGATGGCACGGCAAGATGAGCAAGGGGTGGATTTAACTGACAAACCAAGGGACGATGCATGCTCATTGTAGCAGTTTTTTTAATCACAAAGTAGGCGTACTTTGTCAAACGTGTACCCTGCTTTGCTGTGTTTTTTTGATGTTAACCAAAACGGATCATCATTTAATATTACCATTAGCATTTGGGCACCTTTACCTCCCAAAATCTGGACGGTTGAAGAAGACTGAGGTGTTTTGTAGCTAACTGCAATCCAGTTTCTTTCAAGAATTTTGACACTTGAGCCCAGCTTTTTGTCTTCAGTGTCTTTTTGTCTCTTTGTCATTCCTCTCTCCCCTCTCCCTTCCCAGCCAGCATGTCCGTCTCCATGATAACAGACACATACCCGTCCATCGAGTGGTCGGTGGTCTCTGAGACACCGAGGGGCACGAATGTCACAGAATGGGAGCGAGACGCCCTGTTGGCGGTGGCTGAGGTGGTGGTGCTGGCAGTCATCTTAGTGATGGCGTTACTTGGAAATGGGTTGGTGCTGGTGGTTTTGCTAAGGCGAAGGCAACACCACAACCCCCTGCACCAGTTCATGCTAAACCTTTGTGTGGCTGACCTGGTGGTGGCGCTGTTCCAGGTAACACACACATTCACATTTGTACCCCTCCTTTGTATCTCATTCCATTATAGGCACATAATTGTAGATATTATTTCGAAAATGTGCATGGGGAGTTAGCGGGTCCAAATACTACAGAACATTCTGCCTGATGGGAGGGAGGTGGGATCCTCCAAAACAGCAGACGCTCTGCAAGCACAGCATGTCAGGAAGATGTGAGGATATGCAGAAGGAGGCCCCTATTATCTTCTCGGCTGACCTCACTACGCACTGCGGAGACTTGCACTCCTGTACTTTACAGTTCCTGAACTACACGTGACGTCTGGAGTCTGACCCTGTTCAGTCTCTGCAGGAAGTGCAGGTGCTGTGGCTTCGTGATGAAAATACCTGGCGTTGGCGGACCAGGTGAGGTCTTCAGAGCAGTGCACACCTAAGAACATGGTGCTTCTGGCTCTCACTACATGAGAGCCACTGTTGAACTGGGGCGGCCGGTTGGCTCAAGTTTTCTGGAAATCAACAATAATCTCCTCAGGTTTGTCTTCATTAAGAGAGATTGTTGTTGTGGCACCAGCTTGCCAGTTGTACTGCCTCCGAGGATCCTGGATTCAGAGTTGGTGCTGCAGTCATAGGTAAGCAGTGTGAACAGCGGAGGGCTGAGCACACAGCCTTGGGGAGCACCTGTGTTGAGCATGATGGTGCCTGAGGTTGTGCTGCCAATCAGTACTTATTTCAAACACATATCCAGACTGAGACTTAGTTCCACAACTCTCCTCCAAGATTTCAAACTGTATATTTAATGCAATAATACACTATGACAAAAACCCATATCCGTCACCCCTCTCCTCTCTATCTTTGAGGTGTTGCCCCAGCTAGTGTGGGACGCTAAGGGACGCTTTCCAGGGCCCGACTTCTTGTGTCGCCTGGTGAAGTACCTTCAGGTCCTTGGGATGTTTGCCTCGTCCTACATGATTGTGGCCATGACAGTGGATCGCCACTATGCTATCTGCTGCCCCCTGCAGGCACATCGCAGCGGGGCCACGCAGCGCTGGAACAACTTCATAGTTCTGGCCTGGGGGCTGTCACTGCTGCTCAGCCTGCCACAGGTAAGATAACACGAAAAGACGGGACCACAGATCTGCTCAGAAGTTTCATAAATGAGGTTTTGATTAGAGCTAGGCTGGTCTTCCTTTAGGATTCACATTTAGGGACACAAGAGGATGTATTCATGTTCAAACACAGGAATCTAGTGTTATTATTCTCATTAGTATTATAATTAGTCTGTCTTTACTGTAACTTCCATTGATCTCCTTGCCATGCAGGTCTTTATCTTCTCCCGTTCAGAGGTGGCTCCAGGGGTGTATGAATGTTGGGGCAACTTTGCTGAGTTCTGGGGCCTCAAAGCCTACGTGACGTGGATGACCCTGGCCATCTTCATTCTCCCAGTCCTCATCATCACTGTCTGCCAGGTAGAAAAGAGTGAACCAGAGGAGGACAGATGCTGCTTCTGAAAAAAATAACCTCTCGTGTCTTTGTTCCTTCAGGTGCGAATCTTTAAGGAGATTCATAACAATCTGTATCTGAAATCAGGCCGCCGCCTGTCCCCCACCGCTCTCCCTCAATCGAGAAAAGATATCCAGAGAGGAGAGGGAGGAGGAGGAGGAGGCAGAGGGAAGTCCAGTGTCCCCCTTTATGTTCCCCCCCTCATGTTCGACAACCCTGGGAGTCACAGCGGCTTTGACCCTGTATCCACCTACCAGCATCTGCCAATGGGTCCCCTCAGATCCAGCAGCATCACATCACACTGCGATATTCATACCTTCACTGCTCTTCACCCTGGTGAGATTTACACAGAGAACAGCCTACTTTTACTTTAGGTAGTAGATGTGATGACATCTTATGCTACACCTATGATACATAAAGCAGGACTTTATATTAGGAAGATAAAACAGAAAAATCATCAAAAGGTGACCCTTTATGTTCCATAGAGTCTTCTTAGAATCTGGAGTAACATTGCACGATTCAGATAAAATAATCCTCAGTCATCTCGTACCTTAGCACTGCCCCTCACATATGAAGGAAAACACAAGCCCCTTCCGCAATAGGAGAGTTGTGTCAGGAGGGGCATCTGGTGCAAAATCTGCACCAGATAACCATTATGGATACTTCTTTTGTGGCAACCCCTTGGGAAAATACAAGGGAGCAGCTGAAGGTACTTACTTTACTTTACTTGGATGCAGCTTCTGGGTCTGAGTAGTGAATCCAGTACTGTACATCTGTACATCTGTTTGCATAAGAAACAGAAAATGACCGTTCAGTTCTCTTTCCCTGATAAGTTTACAAGCGTTTGTTGCAAATTTCAGGTTTTACTGAATACATTATAATGGTCATATTTTAGATTATGGTTGCCATTACAGTAATGGTAGACAGTGTCCTTCAGGTTTCCAGTTACATCCACCCCTATAGTGGACACGCTGGCCTTTA
The DNA here is from genome assembly GCA_015106775.1 of Etroplus canarensis. Classification (NCBI taxonomy): domain Eukaryota; kingdom Metazoa; phylum Chordata; class Actinopteri; order Cichliformes; family Cichlidae; genus Etroplus; species Etroplus canarensis. The sequence goes on from VUQH01001197.1 coordinate 3,598, forward strand.
ACTACTGTATTTATATTTGTGCTTGAGGCCAGCTTGACTAGCTGGAGTTTCTTTTTTTTCTTTAATGACAGGTGCTGCATCTTACGAAAAACAAACAATAAAACACTGTATTACAGCAGGAATATTAATAGAAGCAATCAGAGTTTTTTTCAAAAGAACCTCTCATTGTGTCTACCTGTTGCTGCAACATGGCTCTGGGCAATCTCGGAATCCCTATGTTCCTAAGCTGATATATCACTCACATGCATGTATACTTCAACCTGCTTGCACAATTGTGCCTCCAGCCCTGCTGCACTGGCCTGAAATCAAAATGGCATAGGCCATAAGGTGGCTCATGGTGCTGCGAAAGGCCGCCGGCTGGATTCCAGGTGGGGACACAAGCCCCTCTATCAGGAAGGGCATCTGGCGTTAAACTGCTGCCAAATTACCAGCGTCAACTAATTCGCTGTGGCAGCCCCCTTGGGGAAAATACAAGGTAGCAGCCAAAGGTGCATTTTACTAGAATTGAAATCCATGAAAGATTTACAGCCGGATACGCCCCCTTGATGGCGCCCAGATGATTAACTTTGCTTCTAACGTCAAGGTCAGGCGTCTTGAACCTGTGGCTCTTTTCCCCCCCCATCTCCAGTGGCTCTCTGTGGCTTTGACAAAAAAAAAAAAATTAGAAATTAGAAATGAAATTGTTTGCTTTCAGTCCCAAAACCAGCACGCTTGATCTGCACCAAGTAAGCACCAAAAGTCATGTGGAAAGAAATTTCCACAGCAAGTAAGCACACAGCATTTGCTGGAAAGAATAAAGGATAAAAGATTTCACAGCAGGCTGTTTTTAGTTTGATTACTTTTCCACAAAAACAGGTCGGTCTGGTAGTGGCCTTAAAAGTAGACCATCAATGTTCGTGCTGGCTCTAAACTGGCCTTTGGGGTGACTATATATATGTACGTGGAGGCACAGCTGGTCTGAGTTTCCCGATTTTACATAGGTCTATTAATTTTCCTTTTATTTTTTGTGGGACACAAGCCCCTCTCACCACGAAGGGTTGTGTCAGGAAGGGCATCTGGTGTAAAATCTCTGCCAAAATTACCAGTGTGGATTAATCAGCTGCGGTGACCTACTGGGGAAAATACAAGGGAGCAGCCGAAGCTCTGTATGGAGCCAGATTTGTTTTGGTCAAAATTGCTCAAAAATGGCTCTTTTGATAGTAAAAGTTGCTGGTCCCTGCTCTAGGTAAACCACAACAAAAATGTCTCTGAGTGCATAAGATGCATCTGGTTGTGATGGTTGAAAGTGATGCTATCAGGAGGGTTAGATCAGACGGTGATGGTTGAAATCCAAATGAAGGATGCTGTTAAGTAGCTCATGGTGCCGTGATGTCCATATAAAGGTATTTTACTAGAACTGTTTTAAAAACCCAACTTACTGAATTTATTGTCGTCACCTCTTCTATGAAAAAAGAGTGGGAGTTCTCAATTATCTTATGGCTTCTCTGGCTGTGTTGTTAAACCATCAAGTCATAGGAACGTGTCTGTGCTCCCCGTCAGCTCAGCTGGAGGCTGGCGTGCCGCCCGACCCAGCAGCGCCCCCTGCTGTCTGCTCTCCACACCCACCCAAATCTCCTGGCGCCCGAGGCGGAGAGGTAACAGCAGCTATGTCAAAGACGGTGAGGATGACGCTGGTCATCGTGCTAGTCTACTCGCTCTGCTGGGCCCCGTTCTTCAGTGTCCAGCTGTGGGCTGCCTGGGACCCGGACCCACCAAAAAATGGTACACACACACACACACACACACACACACACACACACACACACCATAGCCATAGTTTTAACAAACCCTGTTTTTGTTCAGTGGAGCTCTGTAGCTTCTTTCAGCCCTGCACACAGCGAAGCAGCTGCCATCCGACTGACAGCCTCATTAGCTTTTGTTTTCATCTGCTTCAAAACACTGTGAGCCGGTTTGATCTGTCACCTGACCACAAACCCTGCAGTGCCATTGGACCACAGCACTGAGTCTCAGCCAGCTGATCAAAAGCCAAGCCTCTGATTGGGTTAGAGTTTCTCAAAGCACTTCCTCCTGTAGCCGGGCAGACTGCAAACTCCCTGGAGGACTGTAGGGTTTCAAAACACATATACATACTGCAGGCAAGAGACACAGTTACAGCTCCAGCTATGCACAGGATTCCTCTGTTATACAATCATATAAGAAAACACAGACTCATTTGTGTTAGGTGAAAATATCAATGTATTAGGAGCAACAAATTGCATGTGTTACTATTTTTGAATTCATTGCTTTCACATCTGTAGTTGCTTTTCAGATGAGGAGGTTCGCTAAGCTCAGCCCTAATGAAAACATGAAAATAGTGTGAAAGTAGGATATGACATTTTCATCTCACTGCGCAGTAATCTGGCAGAAACTTGTTAATGCAGACGACTTTGTCGTGACTCTGAGCCTGTTTGCGTTACTGGGTAGAAACAAAAAACTCAAGCGCATTTCGGAAGTTGTTCATTCAGGGAGGGAGAATCTGAACAGTAGAAGATCAATGTCAGTGTCAGATCTATGCACAGCTTCACAGATCATTTTTAGTGGAAATACAAATAGGAAATGAGTGCAAGGGTGGTACTACATGCTCTTTAAATTCCCAATTTAATGGCAAATAATCATATTTCCCAAATTGTTCTAGCATAAACCCCCCCAAACAATCATGTTTATATAATAAATCATTTGCTATCCTTAGGTCCTTGCTGCATGGTTCTACTATAAATAAAAATAATTGATTTATCCAAATAATTTGGATAAGGAAAAGTTTTACACTCACCCCGTCACTGCCTTTTCCTCTATGTATTTGTATTTCTCCTTGCTATCTTGTCATTGGATACTAACACATCGCTCATAGTTGGCACTGATGTCTCACACGCCCGTTCTTATCAGCAGTCACTGCACACGCAGTCTGGAAGCCCTTTTTTGTTGTTGTTGGTTTGAGTGTTGGATGGTTTTTGCTGTGCCCTGAGCATGTCAACAAGCAGCAGGCAAACAGGTTACCATAGGGTCGGATCTGGCCTCTGTTTTCCTACAAGCCTGTACGCCGCCCCGCCGCTTCTCTCTGACCATTCTCAGTTAACTAGGTTGCTATGGAAACAGGTTTGGAAAATGTTTAACAGACCAAAGCTTGGCTTGAAAAGAGGAGAGGGTATCTGGCAAAAATGAGCTGCGTGGTGTCTCTAATGCTGCAGAGATGGGCTTTTTATACTGGTAGTAGGTATAAACTAATCAGAATAGGTGTTAGAGCTTGTCCCTTAAACACTGAATATACCACATCACTGTCATCTTTTTAGTCACATCATTTTCTGCAGATGCCCAACTCTTCACAACAAAATGTTTTTTTAACATTATTATACAGTTAAAAAATGGGCAAATTTACTCTAGGCTATAAACTTTTTAAGCTGTAGATGAAGGTTAGTTCTCCAAGCCAAAATCTCACACCTCAAGACTGACTATGAGCAAAAATAGCCCCACCCACCTTCTGTCCAGACCTTCAGTTTCTGATGAGCCGCCAATCAGAAGAAAGTTTGTGTAAAGCAGTGGTTCTCAAACTGGAGAGTGGGCCTCAGTGTTTGAGCACAGAGCCACTGCAGGCGGGGTGTGGACAAGCAGGTAAAAATTATTAAGTGAAGCTAAAGTAAATAGACATGTTTTATTTTTTTACATTAAGTAGAAACAGGTAAACACTTGTTGACGTTATTGTACTGATAATATGCACCTGTATCTTAGTATACTTTCAGCGTAGATGCTTTTTTATCTTTAGTGACTGATAAAATTCTGGGGTGTGTGTGAGTATTTTTTGTGTGGTGTGATACTAAACATTTTTTTGGCTGCAAAAGTCGAGCATGTCAAAAAAATTTTGAGAACTGCTAGCTTAAAGGGAGAGGATCTGTTGCTAGAGAATTGTGGGCAGATAGGATTTTAATGCCATTTCATTTTCACTTATTACATGGGAAAAATTAAATGGAAAATTAAGCGTTACATTTAACTAGCCTCTCCTCTATATCAAAAAACAGAATACTAAAGATTGAATCCACTTTTCAGTCATAACAGCAGCATGTTTTTGATGTACGTAAATTGTTTCATTGCATCATTTAGCTTTTTAATGTGTGATTTACTGACCGTTTGTCTGGGATTAATTAAAGAGCTCTTGCTTTAGACTATATTAATTTTAGCTTGATGTGCCTAATAATTAGCAATCAGATGCTTTTATACTGAGGTTAAACAGAGTGAAATATATCACTTAACAGGTAACATTGTTTTCTTAAATGCTCTTCTGTCATAGAATACTTCCTCAGATCAAAAGTGGGTCAATGGGAACTTTCAGGCACATCACCTGTGCAGGCGCAGGTGTGGTTGCAACTTGAAACAAAAGAAGTTTTACTGTTCAGTGAACTGGAGACAGAGTTGGCTTCAGCCACTTAGAAACACGTGATCCATAACTAACCCTTTTCAGTCTCAAACCTCACTGACACACTGCAGGCTTCAAGAACAAGCCCAGGCATGCCTGTGGACAGCACCGTATTCTACACATACATGATGAAGCTGTGTCCTTGTTACACTGCAGTTTAATTATCTGCACATTCACACTTGAAACAGTTTAGTTTCCGCTTTTCCTAGCAGACTAGCATATTTTGTATCAGAATCAGAATACTTTATTAATCCTCGGGGAGAAACTGCTTTCTGTATTTGGCCTTTTTGGCTTAGAAGTGGCATATGTTATGAAGATTTATTTTTGTGCCTCATAATTGTTTTGTACTGTGCTGTTTTTGAATATCTGGCATTCTGATTAGTGCTATACCATCTCACCACAATGTCTTTAATATGCAATCCATTCATTTTCTTCCGCTCATCCAGTTCAGGGTGGGGTGACTGTCATGGGGCAGAAGGTGGGGTACACCACACAGGACCAACACAGAGAGACAGACAACCATTGACACTCAATTCACACCTATTGGTCAGTTTAGAACTACCAGTTAGCTTAATGCCTTTGAACTGTGGGAGGAAACCGGAGTACTGGGAGAGAACCCACACAAGCATAGGGAGAACATGCAAACTCCACACAGAAGGGTCCAAGCTGGCTGGCTGGTGGATTTGAACACAGACCTGCTTGCTGTGAGGCAACAGTTCTAACCACTGCACCACCACGCTGCACAAAATCTTTATTTTGCTTTCTGGTTATTTACTTACATGTGCAGTTTTCATGTGCTTGTTTCTCCCAGTCACAGTTTTATACCTTGTCATTTACATCATTTTTGCACCAGTGGTTACAATGCATGCAGTAAAATGCATACTGAATGTGACACAGGGAGAAACACATGGAAGAGGGACGTGATGCGTAAAATGAGAAATGTGACCATGCAGGGGAATATCACTGCTCCAGCTGAAGAGGTGTGTCTGTATTCTAGTTTATTCTGCTCAGTGCACTTTGGAAATAGCTTCACACTTTGATCTGTCTAAATGGATTGCCCATTTTCTGCAAAATAGAAGCTCTGGGAATTTCTTTGGTTTGAAGTAGAGAGTTTTTGGGTTTTCCTTTGTTGCTCTGAATACCACTTTAAAGAGATTCTCCTCTGTATGTACATACAGTGGATTTTCATTTTCTTTGAAATTATATCTGAGCTTTTTCACAAAAGTGTTTTAGTACTTTTTAAACCCCTCTCACTATGTTGCATCAGGAAGGGCATCCAGTGTAAAACCGCTGCCAAATTACCAATGCGGATTACCAATGTGGCCACCCCTTGGGGAGAATACAGTTGAGCAGCTGAAGGTACATTTTCATTGACTGGCATGTCTGTGGTATCAGACATTGCTTCTACTTTTAACACATAAATATCAAAAAGTGCACAGACTCTGAAAACTGTGTGCTAATTTTAAAAAAATGAAAAGAGTCCTAAACATTTGCCTCAGTTTTTAATAAATCTGAACAATCCATGGTGACAGACTTCAGAAAAAGAATAATATAGAAACAGAGCCCTCTCACATTCAAGGACATTACATCTGTATTGCAGCACGTTGGCTTGCTCCGTCATGTCATGACAGTGCCTCTTTGTTGAAATCTTGATAAAATCATTCATTTTTTTCATCTTCGTTGACATTTTGGACCTGTTTTGTGCATATGGTAATCGGTTGTGACACCTGTTTCCTTTAGTGTTGGCAGACCTCTTCTCTCACTCACCGCTGTCTGTCATGTGCTGCTCTCTCCTTGGAGTGGCATTGATGGAAGGTGCTGTTGGGGGTTGAGGGTTTGCTCTGTGTACGCTGCCCCACATAAGTTGGCCTACTTCTGACCATCCCCTCCACAGCAGTTCAAGACTCCTTCATGCTTAACATCCCATAAAAAAGCCAAATAAACACTCAGAGAAACACTTCACTGATTACCGGGCAGTGCTTTGTTATGAAAGGTAATACTTTTTTACCAAGTAGTACCAAGATACTCCCTTATCTCTTTTATTTTGTTAGGTAACAATAAAGCAAAAGTGATATGGTTTTATTATTGTCTAAGTCCAGTGTATTAGGATTGAGGCTGTTGTGTAGCACAGATTGTCAAACTTGTGTTTTTGTATTTCTATATAAAGCAATTTCCTCCCCTGGGATTAATAAAGAAATCTGATTGATTTGAATCTCAATGAATGGTGGTGCGAGTGTGTCTCTGCGTGTTTAAAATGTGCGTGTGCACAAAAATTTCCTAGCAATGAAAACATCTGTAGAAAGGACAAAAAAAATGGAAGATCTGCCTAGCTATGAAACACTCTCATCACGTGGGCCTACACACACTCACACAGAGTAAATCTCATAGTTAAGCCAAAGGGCTTATTGTTTATCTTTTATCGTCTTGGCATTGCTTTGCAGTGAAATCACTCTGTAATCACCCTCGCTCCCTTCTTTCTCCTACTGTCTCTTGTCTAACTGCCACCATCCACTTCTCCTCCTCTTCCTCCTCCACCATGTGACTAAAACAAACCCTTGATGTCCACCGCTCCGCCCTGATCCTATGGCAACTTCTAAAGCGTGCTGGGATTGCTGGTTATTTTTGGCTGCTCAGCTGATGAGTTCTGCAGGCTTCAGAGAGGAAATACTTTATGTGGAGGTGCTAATAGCAAAGTGATGCTGTGCTGTTTTTTCCCCTGCATCTTTTAGGTGTCTACATTTTAATGGCTTGAACTATATTTTTAATTTTTTCTTTATGTGAGGGTAAAAGTTTAGTGGTTGTGGTTCACTTTTTGTGTGAGTCAGACACTTACCTTTGACCATTTGGCATTTTTGCTTTTGGTTTAATGAGCGTATGAGTGTAAATGTGTTATTTGATGTCAGTGTATGCAAAAAGCATCCATCCTTTTCCTGAAGCCAAATCAGTTCAAAGCTTGCTAGGAGATAATCTCTGCTGTGGGTCATGTGCCAACTTCTAGGTCTCATCCTGGTCTGCGCCTGGTCGACCTCCAATACAAAGGATAGCAGGGCGCATCCTAATCATGTGACTGAACCACCTTAACCGACTCCTCATTGCAGGGGAGTAGCATCTCCACTCTAAGGTCCCTCTGGACAGCTAAATTCCTCACCTTGTCAAGGAACAGCGAGAGGTTTACTTAGTGAGAGGTTTACCGAGATTAACTGTAAACTTAGCAGTGATGGTACATGTGAGCATATTTGAAAAAGGTTTCACACATCATCATAATAATATTGAAATATTGTGCTAGAATATTAGAATTTCCCATTTTGGAATGAACAGAGTAATATCCAATTATTACTTGGAATCATTTTCAGTAGCTTTATCTGGCAGGGTTTGCACTGGACCTCATCTGTCCTGTTTTGACATCTAAACTAACTGCCACACACCTTTTATTGGCCCATTAGAAACATAGCATCCTCCTTTTTTTGTTGTTTAAATGCAGACACCACATATCTTTTACCATAATTTTCTAGGGGATAGCCAATTGAGAACTACTGGGTGCTGGTAAAAACCAGGGAAAATTAGTTAAATTTCTGAATCATGACCATCCTCCTTATCTCCTGTGGCAAACATCTACACACAAACTGTACATTATTGTATTGCTCTTAAACAAAAAATGTCTTCATTAGGAACAAGACATAACACAAACGAGTCGGACCTCGCAGCTAGGCCAACAACTCTTTGTTTGTTGGACACAGGTTTGGAGTCTTTTGACTTAGATAGATTTCACTTCTTTTTTTTTTTTTTTTTTTTTTACATTTTTTTTGTTTTATTTTTTT
>VUQH01001200.1:0-12074 GCA_015106775.1 Etroplus canarensis
GCCAGACAGGAGGAGAAGAGGAAGACCACAGAGAAGATTGATGGATGTCGTGAAGGAGGACATGCAGAGGGCTGGTGTGAGGGAAGAGGATGCAGGGGATAGGATGAGATGGAGGCAGGTGATCCGCTGTGGCGACCCCTAACGGGAGCAGCCGAAAGAAGAAGAAGAAGATTCTTTGGACAACTAGTATAATGGTTTTCCAGGTGGGGTACAAGTCAGTCTCACCTAAAACCACTGCCAAATTACCAATGCGGGTTCATCTGCCGTGGTGACCCCTTGGGGAGAATACAAGGGAGCAGCTGAAGGTACATTACATATTACCAGGCCCACACAAGAATCTGCATCCGTAGCATTCTGTGGACTTTCTGTAGATTTCCCACAGATTTCTGAAGAGGATCGTGTTGCCTGGCAAACGTTTGCCATTTCCACTTCTCTGTCACTGGTGTGTGTTGGTGTGTGACTTTGATCAGTGCGAAAAGGCTGTCCTGAAAACATGTCCTGAACTCTTTATGATTTAATTAAAAGCATTAAATTTAAAAGCTTGAGTAAAACTGATATTTATTTAAAAAAATGATTATAATTTTTTTCACTAATCATTGATAATGTAACAAGCAAAAAACGCGCCGCAGAATTCCACAGATTGTCCCTCTGGATCACGGCAGAAAACTATGAAAAAATCTACAGATTTTCTTTGAGCCTGCATTTTACATACATACATATAAACATACACTAGCATACATACGCTTTATGATATATAACTGCATTAACTGCAAGTACTTTGACATTATGACACAAAGTACATGCATTTAAATGTAAAAAAAATGGGGGAAAATGGTCAGAGAAGAATAATAAAGGAAAAATGTATTATTGTGTATACTTTGTAAATCTATCTACACACAGTCATGTGAAAAGAAAATTTCCACTGGACATCCTTATTTCTTCTTCTTCTTCTTTCAGCTGCTCCTGTTAGGGGTCACCACAGTGGATCATCTGCCACCATCTCACCCTATCCCTTGCATCCTCTTCCCTCACACAAACCCTCTGCATGTCCTCCTTCACTACATCTATCAATCTTCTCTGTGGTCTTCCTCTTCTCCTCCTGCCTGGCAGCTCCATCCTCAACATCCTTTGTCTGATATATCCACTATCCCTCCTCTGCAAAAGTTCAAACCATCTCCACCTTGCCTCTGACTTTACCTCCAAACTGCTAGACCTGATATGTCCCTCTGATGTCCTCATTTTTAATCTTGTCCATCCTAAAGAGAGCAGCCGAAAGAAGAAGACGTTATCAATGATAAGTAAGAAAAAACATGATTATTACTGTTTCCTGAGCAAATATGTTGATTTATAATTATAAATCAACAAAAATCTTCTCAACAGTACAGTAATTCATTTTCATTAATTCATCTTCTTCCAATTTTATCCAATTCACGGTCATGGGAGGTGCTGGAGCCTGTCCCAGCTATAATGGGGCAAGAGGCGGGGTACACCCTGGACAGGTCGCCGGTCTGTCGCAGACTGGCTCTTGGCTTGGCATTACAGTAAGCTGAAATAAAAAGCTTTTGAATTTAATGCTTTTAATTTAATCAAGAAGACTTCAGGACAAGTTTTCAGGACAGCCTTTTCACGCTGATCAAAGTTACAGTAGCATACACCACTGACAAAGAGACAGAAATGGCAAACATTTGCCAAGCAACACACGCCTCTTCAAACTCTGCGGAAAATCTGCCGAATTCTGCGGGCTCAGATTTCTCATGGGCTGGCTCATCACAAAATGGTCTCAGCTGAAGAGCAGCCTGTCAAGAAGTCATTCGTAAAGGAAGAGAAACAGGGAGAAAAAAAGAGGTACTATATACCAAATTACAAAAAAATCTAGAATGAAAATCAGTGGCAACAGGTCTGGTAGATTGATGAGTCCACATTTGAAATTTGGGATCATCTTGACAAACAATGAAACAAAAGGCAGCGAACATCCAAAGAAGAGCTTTGGAATGTCCTTCAAAAAGCCTGAAGAACTATTCCTGAAGAAGCTTAAATGTAAAGAAAGCTTGGCTAAGAGAATTCAGGTTGTGTTGAGGAATAAAGGGTGTCACTGCAGATACTGATTTTCAAGCTCATTAGAATTGCACAAACTCTGTTTTGGCCTGATGTTTGCACATTTCAGTAAACTCCTGCACCTATTTCCCATTTTCCTGGCAACATACAAAGAAATAAGGGGTGGCTCGAGACTTTTGCACAGCACAGCACTTACGTGTTGCTGTGTGTTTGGATTACTTGCTATGAAAAAGTCTTGATTATAAGCTAAATGTCCACACTGAAATGTTAGTCGCCTGAAAGAACATCTTACACATAAATTGTGCAATAAAAATCTAAAAGGGCTTCAATTAAGCAAGGTATGAGAAAATGCTTTGTAAAAGGATAAAAAGACAATAACTTCATCCAACGCAGGACTTAAAGGGTCGATACATCATCACATAACAAGCAGCTTTAGTGCTGGAATGACCTATTTTCCAAGCCCAACCTTGAAAGTTGGCATCATTTTAGTTCCTTTTATAAAAAGCTAATGATTGTTTTCAAAGGCACTTTGATTATTGCAGAAAATAGAAGTTTATAATACCTACACATTTTGTCCAGCTAGATAACATTCACAAATAAAAGAAATGTTTCAATAAAAATAAAATTAGACAAAACACTGTCTTTGGGATCACACGAAACTGCAAAACTACATCTCGTGTCACATAATTTCAAATTGAGCAGGTGACCCATATACCAAACATTTATGTAGCCTTATAGTTTCAGAAACTGCTGATCTACTGAGATTTTCCTGCACGAGCATCTGTACGGTTTACAGAGAACGGTCCGAAAAAGGGAAAATATCCAGTGAGCGGCAGTTCTCTGGGTGAAACTGGCTTGCTGTTGTCAAAAGAGAACGGCCAGATTGCTTCAAACAGTAACTCAAACAGCCACTTGTTACATACAACCGAGGTGTGCAGAAGAGCATCTGTGAATGCACAATACCTCGAACACTGAAGCAGAAGGGCTACAGCAGCAGAAGACCGCACTGGGTGCCATGCCTGTCAGCTAAGGAACAGGAAACTGAGGCTACAGTTCCATGTCCATCCCTTTCAGGATAACACATCATATCACAAAGCTCAGATCCTCTCAAACTGGCTTCTTGAACATGACAGTGAGTTCACTGTACTCAAATGGCCTCCGCATCATCAGATATCAATCCATCAGAGCACCTTTGGGATGTGGTGGAACAGGAGGTTGGCATCATGGCTGCACAACCTACAAATGTGGAGTAACTGTGTGATGTGATCATGTCAATATGGACCAAAATCTCAGAGGAACGTTTCCAGCACCTTGTTGAATTTATACCATGAAGAATTGAGGCAGCTCTGAAGGCAAAACAACTCAGTACCAGCAAGGCGTATATAATGAAGTGGCTGGTGAATGTGTAGTTCTGTCTCCCTCTTGTCTTTGCCAGATCTTCTCATGTCCACTGTGCATGCCTTCCCAGTTTATATTTTTGTTTTAATTTTGGTTAAATTTACTTATAAGATTTAATAAAGTTGCCCCTTTTTTTGGCATTTTTGCATCTGTGCTTGTACTTGTGGTCCTATAATTTGACAGAACACACTCAGACCCGGAAGTGCAACATGTTAACGCTCGTCCAGATTTTAGGACTCATTCTTGCAGCACCGAAAAAGTTCTGACTCTCAAGTTACATTTAAACTCAGTGAGCAGCTAGATATCCAATTGATCAAAAACTCTCTGCTTTATTTGCAGTTACAAGAATCAAACTTGAAACCTTGTTTCCAGGCTCTGACTGTGTCTCTACCCACTACCTTCACCCTGCCACCTACACTCTCCTCCTGTTGAGTCATGAATTTAATTTTTTTTTTTTTTTAAATCAGCATTATTTCCATGTCAAAGTGACTGCTGCCAATTCTGAGGCAGTGTTCCCAGTTAGCAGACATTTCCTCATGTTTTAGAGCGAAGTCCGCTGTTGCTTTGACCCTAACTCTCATCTCTTCCAGTGTAGTTCACCAAGCCAAGTTGTCCTGCTGTCTGCTGGACTACACCCAAAATAAATGCACGGGGGGAGAATGTGCTCTTGTGCTGCAGCAGTCACCAAGTGACCTGTATACAGAGGGTTTACTTTATATGAAAGTACCATAAATTGACTCCACAGGCAGATTTTAAACCCAAATATTATCCTGTTATCTATAGAAATTCTGTTTTTTTTAAAGATTGCCCCGTGATTTATATAATTACGTCTCATTTCTACCTCCACTCACAAGCTTGTGCTTTCATTGCTGTGAGTATTTGTTTTTTTGATCAAGATCCAGGGTTTCTTTTTAAAGGATTACCCAATATTGCAAAATAGTACATTTGCTTATTGCATCGTGAGCTTCTTTGCTTTTGTAAATTGCATGCGCTGTCTATCCTGCAGCCTTCTGTTTTGTTACTGCATATACTTTGACGCTGACCCAGATCTAAATGCCAAATTAACCATTCTCAACATTTTCCTTTATCATAATAACACAAAGAGTAATGCGAGCACTTTCTCCTTGAAGCAAAGCAGTCTGCCAGGTTTCAAGATAATGACACTCATTTTTTAAAAAAAGGCTTGAACCAAACAAATTCTACCAAGGAAAACACAGAAAATGTGAGTTGATAAGAGGAATGTGTTTTTGGTGTTCCAGTCTTAAGAATAAACACACTGAAATTGAGGATAATACTGCTATTACTGAAACCACAATGGACCCTTGTTTCTGAATGGCAGCTGTTAATGTCATATTATGTAATGATTTGTATGGCTATATTTTTTTCTTGTAATTTTGAGCAGTAACCAGTCAATATACTTGCACTGTAAGGTCCACATGTCTTTCGTAAGATTCAAATTACATTAAAAAACAAATCGTTCACAGGAAACAATAAACGCATTAGACAAAACTCGCGGCATATTTCATCATCATTTACAGTCTTTTTCTACCTTTCTTTGCTGAAATGACATGATGCAAGAAATTCTTAAAGACTTGAAACACCAGTGCTCTGTTGCTGTTATGTAGCCGCTGTATGTCTGCTACCCATTGGCAGTGTGCGCTATATGGGCAAAAGTATTGGGCCACACCTCTTAATCACTGAATTCAGGTGTTTTCTTCAACCCATTGCCACAGATCTATAGCCATGCGGTCTGCTTTTACAAGCATCTGTGAAAGAATGGCTTGTTCTAAAGAGGTCAGGTGTGGCACTATAATAGGATGCCACCATTCCAGCCAGTCGGCTTGTGAAATTTCTTCCCTCCTAGATATTCCACGATCAACTGTAAGCAGTATTATCACATAAAATTACAGCGCGTGGTTGCCGAATGCTGAGGTGCAAAATGTGTAGGAGTCACCAAAGCTCTGCTGGCTCAGTAACTGCAGTGTTCTGAACCTCCTCTGGCATTAACATCAGCAATGAAAACTGTGCACAGGCAGCTTCACGGCATGGGTTTTCATGACCGATATAAAGCATGCCACCATTGGACTCTGGAGGAGTGGAAAGTTGTATAGTATAAATGTAATTCTTCTTCTTCTTCTTCTTCTTCCTTCGGCTGCTCCCATTAGAGGTCCCCACAGCAAATCGCCTGCCTCCATCTCACTCTATCCCTTGCATCCTCTTCCCTCACACCAGCCCTATGCATGTCCTCCTTCACTACATCCATGAACCTTCTCGGTGGTCTTCCTGGCTTACTTTCTATTAGCTTACTTAACCTAACTAAAAATCTAAGTAAATATAAGGACTGCTTTGGATGACAATCCTTTGTGGTCAATGTTTGCCTGAATTCTAGAACCCATGAACTTCACCAAAACCTGTTTTTCTTCCTTTTTGTTGCTCTGCCAGGCCATTTTTTTGCAGCTGTCATTATTTGCTGCTTGTTAGTGAGTCTCTCTGCCTTCAGTAAAATGAAACGCATGGTCTGCTGGGTTGAGATAAGGTGACTCATTTGGCCATCTTCCGCTTATCCAGATCAGGGTCGCGGGGGGTGCTGGAGCCCATTCCAGCTGTCATTGGGCGTAGGGCGGGGTACACTCTGGACAGGTCGCCAGCCAATCGCAGAGCCAACACAGAGAGACAAACAACCATTCACACCTATGGTCAATTTAGAATTGCCAATTAACCTAACCCCCTTTGCATGTCTTGCAAAGGGGGACTGTGGGAGGAAGCCGGAGGACCCGGAGAGAACCCACGCAAGCACGGGGAGAACATGCAAACTCCACACAGAAGAGCCTAAGGTAGCCGGCTGTTGGATTTGAACCCGGACCCTCTTGCTATGAGGCAACAGTGCTAACCACTGCGCCACCATGCTGCCGCCACTGAAGAATATGGAAGGTATTTTGTGATCACTCACTTTATTTGTCTTCTACGGTCTTTCAGGTATTTTAGCGTTGTTGAGCTGGCCAGTGCATTCCTTCATTTTAAGAATGTCCCAGATTGTGGTCATGACCACTCTTAAAGGTTTTGATATCTCTCTGGTGGGTTTATTTGGTTTTCCAGCCTAATAATGGTCTCCTTTACTTGCATCAGCATCTCTTTGGATCTCATATTGAGAGTTTCAGCGAACAGCAACCAAATACAAGTTCAACACTCGGAATCAACTCCAGAACTTTTATCTGCTTAGTTTGTCGTATAATGCGTGAACAGGCATCACCTGGCCATGAAACTGCTTTTTAGCAAATTGTCCCATTACTTTAGCGCCTCTGGAAAAGGGGGACTATATAGAAAAATGGCTGTAATTCCTAAACAGTTAACATATTTCTTTTGTCAAGCCGCTTGAACTGAAGGTGAAAGTCTGCACTTCAATCACAGTCAGGCTGGTTGATTTTCAATTTCACTGCTGTGGCTTACAGAGGCAAAATCTGCTCTCATGAAGCTATGTGGGGCGAACAAAACAACAGAAAGGTCACTGAAAATAACGCAACAGCAGCACAAACTGCAACCTCAACAGTTACCATGAAGCCGAATCAATGACTTTCTATAGCAGTTTTTTTAAAAAAAGCTGAATATCAAAACTTTATTATTCCAGGACCATTGGGGTTTGACTGCATTAGTTTAGGTGTGCCTGATAAACCAACAACAGGTTGCTCGTTCAGTGCAGGGAGCCATAATTTAAGATTCTGGACATAGACGTACAAGTGTTATTTCTCCATCCACAACATGCAGAGAACTTTTTTTGGGGGGTCGTTAGCTGACATTAAAATACTACTATGTACTCTTTTGTACAGTTTAAATTCAGAATTCAAGCACTCAAATGTGCCTGAGAGAATGTCATTTCCTTCAGTACACCTGTTCAACTTGTTAATGCAAATATCTAATCAGAGACTCACACGGCAGCAACACAATAGATTTAGGCTTGTAGACATGGAAAATAATGTAGATTTTTATAGCCATTTTATGACAATAAGATGAAAATACACTTGTAACTTAAACGAATTTGATTCTTTATCACACCATGTTTGGTTTGGTTTACATTTTGGGACATCTCACTGCTTTGTAGGCAATCACATGCAAATGCACAAACACAAAGCCAGCCAAGCACTGCGCTCAAGCTGTTTTTGCTGCCTAGATTATGCTGGATTTTCTAACATGTGCCTTGTTTGTCTTGTAGCTGAATCTTTTTAGGGGGGGGATTACTCTCTCCAGCTCTTTGTTCATCTTCTGATCTTGTGAAAAGCTCTTGTAAAATAAAATGACTTGTAGCTTTGCCTCTAGCGTTTCTTTGCATAGAAAACCGAATCTTTAAAGCAACACGCAGTTCGTCTAACCTACCATTGTTGAGGGTGTTTTGACAGGAAACAGGATTTTTGTAATTACACTGAGGCGCTACCTGAGCTTCATTGTGAAGAGGCACTCTTTTCATCCCCTCACTCGGAGCTGCAAATCACTTGCATATGTACTCGAAAGAGAAAAAACATCACGGCCTGATGTGATTGCTGAAAATTTCCCTCTTGTGTGCCATTAACAGAGTAAAAAGCATCAAGGCAAGAGGGAAATGTGATGGGAGCTGGAATATATTCAGTGTTCAGACGCTGTGCTAGATCTGAAAAAGTGCTCCAAAGCCTTTTTTAAAAGGGTCATTTTATCCAAATTTCAAAAGAATACTAGTGGATAGTCATGCAGATAAGTTTCTTTCAGTTTTATAATGCCGGTGAGTGAAATTTTACCAGTAATGCATGCATTATTGAAAATTTTAATTAAGAAAACAAACAGCAGGGCATATTTTCTAGGATAAAATACTCTCAAAACAGTTCCACAGAAGTCTGTGAAATATTTATGACTTTTCATTTATTTGATTTGTGATTTTCAGGTAGGAATTTTCATTAGGCCAGTGTCATATGCACTGATGAATATTTTCCACTTTTAAAGGTTGCAAAATTCCTAATTTAAGGCTGGAGGGGTTGGTGTTGGCATGAAAAAAATGTCGCTTAAATCAGAGACCACAGTTCAAGTCCTACAGGTGACAGTGTTTTTTACATTTCTGTTATTTTAAAGACATTATTACTCATTATAAAATCATTTAAAACTGCTTAGCAGGATTTAGGCATAAGAACTGGTTATGTATAAAAATGCTTTTGGTTAAAATACAACATACTAGCTCCCTGCTGTCACCCTGCAACCACTAAAGGTATATCCCCAAAAAAGCCCTAAATTCTTCATGAACGCTGACCTGACGTGACCCCACTTGATGCGATGTGAGGCTAGATGCCAGTGTTAATTTGTTGTGGTTTTTTTTTTTTATTTGTTTGTTTTTAATGCAAACTTAATATTAACAACTGACCTATGCAGCAGCAAAGTGGATTCCATGATATCCCTGAAAATGTTTTACAGATTCCAGCGGCAGCACGAGCTGATTTTTTTTTTTTGTGCAGACTGGATGAATAGTTCTAGAGATATGGATTAAAATTACAAAAATTTTTTACAGGTAACACCACCTAGTGGCAAATCCAAATGTATAAAATGGCTGAAAATCTAATTAGTTCCAGGTCTCATGGAGGTCTTTCTCTGTGACAAATTCAAAATACTGTGTAAATTAGTTCATAATGACACAGTGGTGGCAGCAATGATGATTCCATAATATCCCCACTTTTTAGGGATATAACAATTCCATGTTTTGAGCATGGAAGTGCTAAAGGAACTCCATCTGCTGACTGCAGTTAAGAAATAACCTGTATGGCTAAATCTGGTGTATTCACATGATGAACTCATGTTAATTAATATACATTGTCCCTATAAAATAAAACGAAATGCCTAGAACTCAGCTGGTATGACTCTGCCTTAAATCTGACCCTGTGTGCCCATGACTTTTGGCCTCACAATCTCAGTGCATAGACCTCAAAAATGTTATCAGTTCTTCTAATCAACATGGTGATTAACCATACAAGCAATGCAAAGGATCTCGGGGGCCCAGTCATCTCCTTTGGCAGCAATGAGATTATCATTGACCACCCCATGTAACCTTGACCATCAAGATCTTTGAAATTTTCTCAGTTCCTCTAGCCATCCAATTGATTAAACATACAAGTACTGGCAAGGATCTATCACCCCAGTAAGCTCATATGGTGGCAACAATATTTTCATTGATGACACTATGTGACCTTGATCCGTTGACCCCACAGCTTCAAAAATGTTCTGAGTTCTTCTACCCCTCATAGTAATTAAGTATACAAACTTTGGCTGGGATCCAGCCAACCAGTAAGCACCTACGATGGTAACAAAAAAAGTATTAATAACTGTGTGAGCTTGACCTTTGAACCCATAGTCTCATAACAGATCAGCTCAGATCTTCTACCCATAATAGGTATTAACCACACAATGTTTGGAAAAGATCCAGCAAGCAAGTTGGCTCCTGTAGTGATAGCAAGATTTGTAATGAACAGACAAGCCTTAAATGCCTCCGGAGGCATAACTATTTTGCCACGCGTCAGAGACCACAGTCTGAGTCCTACATGCAACAATTCATTTATTTTATTTTAAACACATTACATCACCATTAAAAACAACTCAGATTTAGGTTGGGATGAAAATACAGCAAATGTCACTCTTTGTTCAGTTTCTTGGTTGCCTGGTTGACATGTCCACTCCGGAAAGTCTTGACAACTTACTGTCATGTGACAAAGAAGGCTTTCACAGGACTGTGTGCAGTCTTTATAAAAGGTAGAAGGGTTTTTCCTGTAGAGTCAAACTGATTTTTTGCGCAATAACTTTAGCATATTTAATGAAACCATGCAAAAATTTTACCTTGGTATAAGGAATATGTTTCAAGTTTCAGGTCCTCAAAGAATTTTTCAATTCAATTTTATTTATATAGCGCCAATTCACAACAAAAGTCACCTCGAGGCGCTTCACACTGTAATAATATAGAATAGAATATAAAAGAATATAGGAGTGGATTGAAATTATGGGTAATGGGTTATGGAAAATTATGGGTAAACCATCAATGATTACATCAGCATGAGGGATAGGTGACTGGTCAAAATTTTTGATGCAAGGCCATTTTCTAGCCATAATTCCTTCTTTTTTGAAATAATTTACATGCTATCACCAAAAACTACATAGAAAAGACTGTGGTTTTGGTTAAAATAAGCCTCTTGATAGCGTTAACCCTGCACATTAAAAATGACAGATATGAATATAACCCCAAAGGAAGAAACAGTTTGAGACTGAGTCTCACTCTTGCCAAACCAAGTCCATGGGACACAGAAACCAGGGGCTCTAACAGAACGGCAGTACTCGACTCCTTGGGAATTAGAATAGGGTTACTCTGGACACACCCATTCTCATCTGATCTCAGAAGCTACAAAGGGCTGAGTTCAAATCCCCCAGCTGGCTGGGGCCTTTCTGTATGGAGTTTTCATGTTTCTGTGCCACCATGGGTTTTCTCCAGCTTCCTCCCACACTCCAAAGACATGCAGCGTTAGGTTAATTGGCTGTAGTTGTGAAAGTCTGCCTGTGTGAGCCCTGTAACAGACTGGCAACCTTTCCAGGTTGTGCCCTATACCAGCTGGCATGGACTCCAGCCCTCCTGTGACCCTGGTTTGGGTACATGGAAGAAGATTAATGGGCTTACTAGGCATTGTGCCATCTTAAACTAAGTTGGTTTACAATAATAACTTATTCATATGCGCAGTCCAAAAGTTATTGGTAGAAATAAAGTTAGTGTCTTTTCAGTGCAAAAGTTTCCTCCACTTCCTGTGTTTTTCTCCCAGAACAGAGCTTTGTTCACTAAAAAGAAGCCTCATTATGAAAAACTGACAAACTCTATTTTATTTCACACTAATCAAAAGTCTGAGGGTGGCTGCACATTTTTTCATTTCATTTGAAACAAATGCAACGCTCCACATATCTGCAGGTCTCGTGAAAAAAGCCCTTGAAATAGTTTTGTATTAAAATATAGAGTCTAGAGCTGAACAAAAAGCCTTATGTCTTTTACAAAGGTCTAAAATATTTTTCCTTCTCTAGGATTTGTGGTAAACTATAGGCTGCTGAGAGATGTTACAAACCTATAAAGTAAAAGTGGGATTATTATGATGTTGCACTGTCAATGCAATGATTGTTGTTGCGTCTGACCCCAGCTGAACGATGGCACTAAGGAGAGCTACATACAGAGGAGGCTCATAGTCTGAAAATTCTTAAGGAACTTAAAAGAATGAACCCATCAGTTTTCTGCTGCTTAAGCAGGTTCTAGACTTGGGATCAGGAACCTTTACAATCGATAAAGAGATTTTGGGCAATTTTTGACCAAAGCAAATCTTAGGGACATTATCATGAAGGTAAACCAGCATATCAACATTACTAATTGGGGATCAGGGCATAGAGCAGGTTGCCTGCCAATCAGAAGATCGATGGCTCAATCCCCAGCTGCCCCAGTCCACATGCCGAAGTGTCCCTGGGCAAGATAATGAACTCCAAACTGCTCCCAATGCTATGGAAGCTTGTTTCCGCCACTAAAAAAAAAAAAAAAAAAAAAAAAAAAAAAATTTTTAAATTTTTTTAAATAAAAAAAAAAATTTAAATTTTTTTAT
>VUQH01001203.1:0-10559 GCA_015106775.1 Etroplus canarensis
AAAGAAATAACAAAAAAAAAAAAAAAAAAAAAAAAAAAAAGTATTTGAAAAACAAAAACAAAAGAAACAAACAGCAACAACAGCAAAACCTAGGTGTGTTTTTGGCAAATTTGTGAATTAACTGGAGGCACACAGTGGATGGCCATAATGACTCCATATTAGAAAAGTGGTACAGCTGTGTCTCAGACATTGAGTTTGCTAAGCTGCCAAGGGCTGGGAACAGTCTCACACACACTCACACATATAGCAAGCTAATAAATTGCCCTGACACACCCATTGGCAGCAGCACAACCCACCACAACCACATCCCCTTTGCCCACAACCAGTCTACCTCCTAATTTAGCTGGGTTTATCAGAGACACATATACTCCCCCCCATGCAGACTCTTTTCAAGGCTGGAAGCAAGGAGCTGGGAAGTGAAGGATTGCCGTACGTGCATTGGAGGATCTGGAGTTTGGATTAAACTCTGCACTTTTGGAAAGCCCATTTGGCCTGAAACTACTGGGAGAGGCTGAAAAAGTGGCCAGAGCACGTCACATGCATGGACACACAGACATTATTAAGTGAGAACTGAAGATTAGCAGTATGGAGCACATGTATTTGCTTTGTACTTGGGTCTACCTGCCATCATGCTAGTCAAGTCAGCTTCTATACATTTGGCCCTCTTAATTTTGACAATTCTGCAAAATGGAAACAATTAATAGCAGTGCAGCATGTATAAACATTAAAGGAAATTTGTATGCATGTAACCATATGGCTTACGTTTCTCAAGTTCAGAGTAACCATGGTCTAAAGAAGCTACCTCTTAATTAATTTTATTGCTGAGATACCTTTGAGCCTGACTCAAAGGTATCTCAGCAATAAAATGCTTGTTAATCAGCGAGTAGAGAAGGTTTGTAGTTGCATGAGCTGCATTAACAAAGGCGGTTTATGGCTGAAAGGAACGTTGAATGATAAACATATCGAGGTCTCAGTCTCACAGGCCTAAAGACTGGTTGGTGCTCCCCTGGCATCCCAAAATCCATGTGACTTTCAGCGATCACTAAACAACTGAAATGGAAACTTTGATTCACTACACGGTGAATCAGTGGTTGTAAAATCATTTGATGAATGATCCCAGATCAGTTGCCAACCACTCTCAGCAGCTCGCGGCCCATTTGCCAGCTGTTTGCTGTAGATGGTCTGCATGTTGCAGAACCATCCCTAGAAAAAGTTCCCTCGACACAGCAGAAAAAACAAAGCAAAAAAGAAAAAGTTATTTTTATGCGAAAAATATATTTAGCATAGGAAAAAATGAACGTAATAACGTTTAAGATGCACCTCTTTAGGCTCTTGAACAGGCTGCTATGTAACTATAAAAAAGATAATTATATGTCAGTAACAACATTTAAAGGTATTATGTAACAGAAATTGTAAAAAAAATAATTTTCTGATCACGCACCAGTAACTTCCAGTTTGCACGTATTCTGGTTTTAAAGAGCAGAAGAGCTGCGAACCAATCTATGAGGAGCTCTTCCTGTTTATGACATGGTTTGTGGGTTTTGTTATGTTTAGGTTTATTAGTGTATTTTGGACTGCCAATGTGTTGTTTCTTGTTTCTTTAGTTTCATGAAGTTTTAGGATTCAGTTAGTGATAGTTTAATTATCATCTCTCAGTCTTTGTCCTAGCATCTGTTACCGTGATGTGTCTTGTAGTTTGTGAAAACCCTCTGAGTTTCTGATCGTGGGCTTTTACATGAATAAAGGGTTTTTTGACTTATTTCTGCTTGCCTGTGAGTGTCCATTTTGGTCCTCATCTGCTCCTGCCATTGCTTAACATGACAGTTCAAGGGACAGAGTTGCCTCTAGCTCCTCTTATCCCCAGACTGCCACAACACCAGTGGTTCTTTTCCTATCTCTGGCTCTGGTTGTGGCTCTGGCTCAAAGGACACAACAAACCTCTGGGCAGGCTGGTGGAAGGGCCCAGCTCAGGTAGTAGCATACTTGCCAACACTCTCATTTTTCCCAGGTTTCTCCCAAATTTTTTGACTTCTTTGTGATTTCCTGTTTTGCCATTCCTTTGGAGAAGCTTCTGGAGTTTTTGCGTGACCCTCACACTCTATTTAGAATAATTAGAACATATGTATTGGTAAGTATTGTGTGTTCGTCTAAGGTTACCCATTGCCAGATGGTCTACAAAAAGCAGTCTACGCACATAGTTCACACACTAAATACAGTTTCTACGTATCTGTCAGCACAACTTGGAAACCCATAACCCAGTTGCAGATGATCTCTGTGGAGGAAGATAAATTACTCAGTTTATGTCTTAGCTGTTGTTTGACCATTTCAGCTGTCCTTACTTCGAAGACATGGTGAAGAGCGAAACTTTAAAAACTCCCAAGATTGAATAACTCGGATGAGTTGATTTCAGTGTAATTGGACAGATGCTAATTTGTTCATGCTTCTGGAATCAGTAACCTGTAATTAAAAGATTGTGAAAACACAAACAAATACATTTTTTCGACTCTAGAGTGCACTCTAGAGTTGCAACCATTGTCATTAAAATTAAACAAACTGAACAATTTGATGAAATTTGTTGTAACTCTTTGTTTATGGTTGGAAAGACATGCACTGAGACAAGTGTGCAGGGACTGTGCAATGCTGGAAAAACAGAGATGGTACAAAAACATACGGTTTTGGCAGTGCGGTGTCACAAAAATCATTTCACACATTAGCGGTCTCCTGTCGGTTATTATAGGAACTTTAATTTTCCTTTTTAATTGTATTAGGTTTAAAATAATAATAATTCAGTCATACTGTGTCACCAGAATGACTTCACACATCATGATTATGCTGAAAGACAGTGGGGCATTTTCAAACACAATTGTTCGCAGGCATTGCTAATAGGTGGCTAGTGTTTTTGCAGACAAGTTGGCATCTTTCATGCAAGCTATGAGTGACAGTGGCATTCTGCGTGTGACCAGAGTCATGGCAAGGAGTTTTTTGGTGCAGCACCTCATACCTCCTCATGACTGATTTCACCTAAGAGCCAGCAACCTCCAGCAACTACTCACCAACTAGTTGGGAAGTAGACATTTTTCCCTAGCGACCTATGATCATCAGGGTGTCACTGATTGGTCTCCAGGCCTGTATGTACAATGAATGTATTTGCCAACCGACTGGGGAATACACATTTTTTCTAGCATTCTGCAATTGCTGAGGGGCCACCGACCAGTCTCCAGGCCTGTGTGACTGAAGCCTGCAGCAAATCTATAACTTCTTGCTCCAGATGGCCACAATGTCCAGGAGGAGTCTAGAGCCTGCTGTCATAGACTACTACAGTATGTGTGTCCTACAGCCTCTTTTTTTGCATCTTTTATGTGTCTTTGTAGACTTGATGCACTGACAAATAGGGATATGCACACTATTTCCTCTGAGGCATTCATAGTGGTGTTCATAGTCTGTGATTAAGAATGAAATAGGAGAGCTTGAGAGATAAGTACACAACTTATAATGACCTGTGTTCCTGGAGATTGTGGAGCATACAACCATATTTAATATCACCTGAAAAATAAAATGCATGGAACTTGAAAGCTTTCTGATTAAGACAAAAAAACAAAAAAACAAAAAACAAAACATAATGTAAGGCAAGTACTACCTGTATGTTCAGAAGGGTAGAGTGTAATTAGAATATAAGATGCAATTATTTGTGTAATACTGTCACAGTGGTAAGTGCAAATATTCTTAAATATTAAATATTAAATCTATATGTGAAGTTGTTAGATAATAAGTTTGATTAATTTAAAAAAAGGGTTTATGTTCTCTTGAGAAATCCAGTGCATGAAGTCTTGACATGTGTTCAAGAAACCCAAAAGTCATCTACAGTCTTAAGTACAACAAACAGCATTTGACAGTGACTCGACATTTTTGACGTCACCTGACATTGTTAGACTGAAGTGGGGGAGTATAGTGAGATGTATTAACCCCTCAGGATGTAAAACTCCAGTCAAACTGTTGAGGCATGAAGCAACCCTGAATGCCTCCTGCCTGAATTTAAATTCATTTCTTGTTTTCCCTCATACTCTTCATCTCATTTCTCTTTCTGTCTCCCTCTCACACACAGATGCACACACATTCATTCACACACTGACTCTGAGCACTTCTCTGTTTAGTATGGCAAGATAGGGTGACTGTGCTAAGGCAGACAGTTTAACTAAATTGTAAATGGGCAGGTGCAGCTTTTGTAGTATAAAAGAGTAAATAAAAACGGAGGTCAGTGATTCACCCCACATTCTTCAGCACTGACAGTTGCGTAAAAAAGTAAGGAAGATGTTCTTTCTCCAGAGACTCCAGTGCTGACAGATTAATTAGTCAATAAGAACTTAACAGAGGCATGTCAAATGTCAAGTGATGGAACTAGATTTGAGGTGGTATTTGAAGGCTAACTGTGTTTTGAAAAATGAAATTATAAAGGCAGACTTACACAAGTGTGCATGAACTCACACATACACACAATTTGTTCCTTTCCTTACTTTATTTGAAGTGGTGGTTGGGTAAGTAACACCACTAGGAATGTGTACACCACGTTGAGATTCAGACCTCATGGGCACCATCACGTCTAATAAGTTTATCATTAATTGCAGCCATCGGGGACATTTCTTTTTGAATTAATTGGTCTTCACCAACTCAGCACTTTACAAATATAAGGAAAAAAAAGGCAACTTACTAAGTAAGGCATGGTGGTTTGTCTCTTAATCTGTTTTTAAACTTCTTGTTCCACATTAAAGTCTGGTTCGCCATAATCAATCTGCCCATTAGCTTGCCTCTACAAAAACTCCCCAGTGATTACAACTGTACTGCAGACAGCAATATATGACAATGTGTGACCCAGTAGCCTTCTGTTATAGCTGAACTCTTCTATCTTTTACAGTGTCAGCCTAGATATGCAAAAAGAAAACACACAGTAAATGCAACCTTATAAATTCAAGAACTAAATTAAAAACACAAAAATTAAAAAATTTGGCCTGAATGAGGCATAAAACACAGTCTGAAGAGGGAGAAGAGACAAGACAGGCTACATTCACATTGCAGGCAAAAGTGGCCCAAATTTGACTTTTTTGCCTATATGTGACCCATATCTGATTTGTCTATGATATTCTGAAGAGTTCAGATCTGATTTTTTATAATCAGATTCAGGCCACTTCCACATGTGGTCCTAAATTGGATATGTATCTGATGTTTGTCAGAGTGACCTCATTCTGAACAGTCATGTTGCATTTCATCTGACTTTTCCACCACTGAAGTGAGACAGACGTCATAATCAGGCGCCGGTGGAGGCGAGACGTGGCGAGATCAAATGTAAATGCACAAAACAAGCATGACTGACAGCAATGATGGAGCTAGTCACAGGAAAGAAAATTAAGTTTTACTTACATGCTGAAATGTGTAGCATCCATGTTTACTTCGGTAAACTCAGCGTGCTGCGTGTGACATCATGCTTTCTTCTGTGCATGCATGGAGACAGTTCATACTGGAGTTTGATAGCTTTCACATTTAAATTATAATGTAAATGACCTTGCAAAAAAATCAGATCTCAGCAAAAAATCAGAATTGCCTGCAGTTGGAATGTAGCCTTAGAAGCAATGAGCATCAGTGAGGATCAGCTCCAAACGGTACAGTGAAACGTAGCCTTCCACCACCAGAAGGAAAAAAAAGGTTGAGTGCCATGTTCACCACAGGACTATTATCGCCCAGTAGTTCAGGGCTGTGATGAACTGAGAGGTTGCTCCTTGTGACACTTAAGCCCCTGTGGCACCTTGAAGATTTAACAAGCGTATATTGACATAGGAAAAAAATCTGCAAATACGCTGGTGTACATCGATTTAGTTATTGGTAAATTTTGTATGAGTTAAGAGCATGCTGAATTACGCCGGTATACGTCGTAGTACGGAGAGGTTGTCAGAAAATTTTGAGCATGCACAAAATTTCCAACGTTTGCCAGTGTATGGCTCATACATCTGGCTTATGCTACAGGTAAGTTATGGATACGGTGACTCACGTTACTCATATGTTGAAATACCTTGAGATGATGTCTAGCATACCCAAAACATATTAATAACCTATGAGCAAAGTGTTTTTAACCTAAAAGTAACTTATATTGAACTTACCTCCAACGGATATTGATGTTTGTAGACGTATTTAACGTGTTCCAGTTGCACTGAACGTGTTTCTAACATACACCTACCATATAATGGCGTATGTGCTGTGTTTAATGAAAGTGGTATAAATGAGCTTCAAGTTGTGAATGCCGGCAATATGCTAGCATTAGTTGGTATTACGTTCTATATATGTTAGCAGTTCGTTAGGTATACATCCATTTAACATCATTGTTCTGCACATGCCAGTGTTTTAGAGGAATCTGGACGCATAAGCATAAGCTTGTTAAATCGTCATGGTGTGACAGGGCCCTTATAAATCATTCTGTGTTGTCCTTTAGAACTGTAACAAATGCCAAATCATTAAATTCTATTACCAACTAATCAGAATCAGAATACCTTATTAATCCCAGGCGATAAATTTTATCAAAATTGTTCGACTTTCAAATACATGCAGTTTTTGACAATATTTAGTTATGTAAGCCAGATTTGTGGAGCTTTTTTTTTTGTGCACATGATGGTAAGAGAAACATGCCAAAGTACATTACAGACTCTATACCACACACTTTGCTGATCTTTGGTCCCCATTTAAGATTAATTTGTCAGGGGCTTTTAGTTGGATTTTCAGCTGGCCTTATAATGTTTTGCTTGGAAATAAAATCAGCTTCTTCATGCCATCCAAAAGAGTGTCATGTGTCGGTTTGAAAAGTGAGGCTAACAAGAGACCTGTTCCCGTGTTAAGTGTCACAATGGTAAGTACAGAGAAGACTCTCAGGATCCCATGGTAGGGTTTCTTGTACTGTGCAAATCATAGACTCAAGAGTATGAATTATGCCAAGGAAAGTCAGGAGATCAGTCAAACCCCAAATCTTTTAGGATCAGTGGACCTAGCACAAAAGCTTAGAGAATGTACCTGGTGCAGTTGCAGTCTATAATTAATGTATTTTGTGCCTTTTATTATTTCAAAAAGAAAGGTAAATTGAGACATTTTTTAATCTTTTTGGCTCAGTTAAAGTGGGATTTAAGACTGACCACTCAGGTTATGTTCACCACTGAAACTGCCAGTTATAGCTATTTTGTAGAAATCTTTTTTCTTTTTACATTTAACATGTGACATACCTGGATTGTCGATTCATTGAAATGACAGAATTCTGTCATTTAGATTTCTGTCACTTTTAGGTAATGTTCCGGATGACCTTATTCAGATACACCCAGTACACATGTGATTTTATATACTAGTATAAGGCAGATTTAACACTACAAAGGTAAGCAAGAGCTCAGAGTTTTCTTGACTTGTGAACTATCTTTTGATAATTGTTTTAATAATTAATTTAGACATAAATATACAAAAAGGTAAATTTTAGTAAATGGATCAAACAGTTCTTGAACTGTAGCTTATCAACTTGTACATGACCTCACCTGTCTCAAGTGGAGGATGCAGTGTAATTTACTTTCAGGTATAGATTGATTCTTTCTCAATTCATAATAGATGTGAAATTGTTTAGCAAATTGAGTGAGGTAAAACCCAACAGACATGAAAGGTGTTGGATGATTTTGTACAGATATGTGTGCGCCTCTGGCACCTAAGAAAAATGTGAACTGTGTCTATTGTGTTTTTATGGAATATTGTTTTTGCTGAAATGTTAAAACAGAACTTTGTCCTGTGTGCAGAAAAGGTGTTTTTAGCATATATAACTTTTGTTTTTCTCACAACAAGGCATCTTTAAGGTTGCGGTGAAATTTATGGAAATTTTATAGTTATTGCTTTTCAGGGTTTTGGCTAAAACAATCATATATGCACCTACAGTTAGGTCCATAAGTTTTGTGTGTGTGTGTGTGCGCGCGTGTGTGTGTGTGTGTGTGTGTATTGTAAATTTACTTTTTTACAGCACGTTGGAGTTTAAATCAAAGAGTCAAAATATGATTAAAATGCAGACTTCCAGTTTTAATTTCAAGGAGTTTAAAAAATAAATTGTTTAACTGTTTAGGATTTACAGTGAATTTTAAAGCAAGTCCACCATTTTCAGAGGCTCAAAAGTAATTGGACATCATTTTAAATGTATAGATTACTTTAATACTTGGCACTCAAACACTTCCTGAAGTCTAGAACTCATGGACATCACCAAATGCTGTGTTTCCTGCCTTGAGATGCTCTGTCAGGCCTTTAATGTTCATTTCATTTACTCATCATTTGCTGTTTGTTTGTGGGTCTCATTGCCTTCAGTTTTGTTTTCAGTAACTGAAAAGCATATTTTATTGGGTTGAGCTCTGGTGAGTGACTTGGGCATTGAATCATATTCCATTTCTATACCTGGAGAAGCCCTTGGGTTGCTTTTACAGTATGCTTTGGGACATTATCCATTTGCACCGTGATGTGCTATCCAATTCAGAATTTGGCTGAATCTGAGCAAAGGGTATAGCCCAGTACACTTGAGAATGAATCCTTCTAGCTTTATTAGAAGCTATATCATCAATAAACAATAGTGATCTGGTTCTATTGGCAGCCATACGTGCCCTTGCCATAACATTGCCTCTGTCATGTTTGACAGATGAGCTGTTCCTTTCCTTCTTCATACTTTTCTCTTCCCGTCATTCTGGTACAAGTTCATCATGATTTCATGTATTCAAAGAGTTTTCTTATCCAAAACTGGACAATACTTTCATAAGTTTTCTGGCCTAGTGCAATCTGGTCTTTTTGTTCTTGAGTGTAACCTCTTTATTTCCATTCATGAAAGTGTCTCTTGATTGTAGATTTTGACAATGATACACCTACCTCCTTGAGACTTGGGCTGACGTGGCTAGATGTTTTGAAGGGGTTTTTCTTAACCAAGTTAACCAAGCAAAGAAATCAGTAATCATTCAGTTTAGTTGTCTTCTTTGGTCTTCAGGCCCCTTTGGTGTTGCAGAGCCGACTGGTGCATTCCTTCTTTTAAAGAATCTGAGTGTTGTTTTAGCCACTCATAACATTTTTGCTATCTCTCTGATAGTTTTATTTTGGTTTTTCAGTCTAATAATGGCCTCCTTTACTTGCACTGACAACTCTTGCAACCTTATAGTGAGAGCTGAAGTGAACAGCTAACAAATACAAGTGTAACACTTGTATTTGTATCCTTTATCTACTTAGATTACCACGGAATAATGAGGGAACAGGCCTCACCTCACCATTTTCAGTCAATTTTTCCATTAGTTTTGAGCCTCTAAAAATGGGGGACAATTTATGTGGCTAGCAATCTAAATGACAATCTAAATGGCTATAATCCCTAAACAGTTAATTCAGTACTTTTGTCAAACCCCTTGAAAAGAGAGCCAAAATTACATAATGAGTGTCATTGTCCAAAATGTATCTGAACCTAACTGTATCTGTAGCCTTGTAAGTCTTGAACATGAACGTTTTAATTAAGTCCTACCTAGTAAAATTTCAAATCTTACATTTAGTGGTATTTGTTGTGGTGTGTAAAGTTAGCTCCAGTGTAAAAAATATGTCCAATATTTGGCAGCAAAGCAAAGACAACTCTAACTTATGTTGAAAAAAAAAGTCTTTACTATAGTAGCACTGTGGGACAAAATAACTGACGAGAAAACCACGCAATTAGCAAATAAATGTGCCCTTAATATAGAAAAAGCCATTTTCACAACAGTAAAGTTAGACATCTCTAAAACAAACCAAAAAACTATTGTAGCTTGACAGATATGGAGCAAGAAAACAAAAAATGTATTCTTGTTTTGAAAAGGAACCAGAAACACGTATAAATAACCCTGGCAGAAACAAGTAGTTCAAGGGAGGAATAATAATGGTAAAAAAAGATGGAAAGTCAAGCAAGTCATATGTGAAAGTTCCCTTCCTCACCTCTTCCCAGCACAACCACTTGGGGCGATCACCTGCTGAATTCATGCTCAGTCAACTTTGGATCGGCAGCCACGTCCGTCCTTTAAAAACCAGCACGCCAAACATGGCTATCAGCTTTCCTTCAGCTGCTGTCTATCAATGTCATACTGGATCAACAATGCAGAACCCTTTTTGACTCTCTGCTCTCCTGCTGCACAACTGCAACCCCTCCACCTCAACACGTCGTCTCTCTACACGCGCTAAACCCGAGTATTGTCAAGGGCAGGTTGTGAACTCAGGTGCAGAGTAGTTGACTTATTTATTTATTTGTGTAACAGGCGCAAAGATCAATATGAGAATTCTACTACAAAATAAGGCCTGACTGTCAAGAGACAGATTAGGGCTGACGCAGCTTGGTGCCTCTCAGCTACCCCTTCTCACTTGGCTTGCTGTCGGTGCACGGTTAATCATGCATGTGTACACTTGTGCGCGCATGCACACACACGCACCTACACACATGGATCTACACACACACACACACACACACACACACACACACACACACACACACACACACACACACACACACCCACAGCAGC
>VUQH01001205.1:0-21125 GCA_015106775.1 Etroplus canarensis
TAAATATAATAGAAGGTAATGTTTTTTGTTTTATATGGAAGATGGAGCTGCCAGGCAGGAGGAGAAGAGGAAGAGCACAGAGAAGGTTGATGGATGTAGTGAAGGAGGACATGCAGAGGGTTGGTGTGAGGGAAGAGGATGCAAGTGATAGGATGAGATGGAGGCAGATGATCTGCTGTGGCGACCCCTAATGGGAACAGCCGAAAGAAGTAGAAGAACTAGATAATTTGTTAGCTTGCTAGAGATTTGCAGCAGTGTGTCAGAAAAGATCAGGTGTCAGATTGGCTGCCAATCAAGTGACAAATGTAACAGTGAGGATGGATGATAGGCTGACGTCTTTTTTTTTTTAATGCCATGTGATCTACCCACACTACCATTGCGATTGATCGGTAGATCATGATCATGATCAATGTATTGGGCACTCCTGACTTAGATCATCTGAGCAGCAGCTCAGCTTAGTAGTTCCAAGCACCGGCCTGGCTCTTAAATCGATCCTTCGCTGTTGTAGTTCCTAAACTCTGGATCAACCTCCGCCTCCAGATCAGGCCGTCTGCCTCACTTACAGTTTTTAAATCTCAACTAAAAACTTACCTCTTCTCTTTAGTCTTTTCCATTTAGTTCTAATTTACAATCGTGATTTTCTTTTATCGGTGTTGGTGGTTATCTTAATAATTTACAGTTAGGTCTTATTCATGCTTTTAATTATATTCCCTTACTCTTTTGCCATCTTAATGTCATTTTAATTAATTATTGATTGTTGTGCAGCACTTTAGTTAATGTTTGTTGTGCTTAAATGTGCTATAGAAATGAACTTGACAGTTGAATATTTCTAGTCGTAGCTCAGCGTTGGGGAAAGACTCTGAATGCGCTCGTGCTGATTTCTTTTTTTTTTTTTAGATGATGATCACTACGGTGGGCTCCATGTTTACTACTGTGTTATTGCCAAACAGTTTCATGTTCTGCCTGCTGTTGTTGTTTATCTGCAGCAGTGAGAGCTGAAAAGGTCCGAGCTTGATTACAGGCTACACCAGAAACGTTCCATCTGTGCAGCGCTCACATCTACAGCAGACGCTTTTTTTAAGCCACACACAGGCTTCGCAATATGAGTCTCAAGTTTTCAAACATCTTTTCATATTGCAACCTGAAAGGGAAAAAAGACTTTTAAAATGTCTTCTGGTTCTGGTGTCCCATCATGTTACGCAAATTTCGTGCAAAAGGTTTGAGCCACCCCCAGTTTCTTCATGTTTTGCTTGGAAAATGAGAAGCGGGTACCATCGGCTGCTGCCTTGTATTCTCCCCCACGCGATCACCACAGCAGATTAATCCGCATTGGTAATTTGGCAAAGGTTTTTTTAATGCCAGATGTCCTCCGTGACACTGCCTTCCATGGTGAGAGGGACTTGTGTTCCCACCTGGGATTGAACCAGAGACCTTTTGCTCGTAAGGCGAATGTGTAAACCACTACACTATGTGAAAATGAGAAACGATTTATTGAAATATGTGTAAACAGAAGTGGATAAAATGGTACGTAAGGCAAAAACAGAGTTTGTACAGTTCTAACAAGCTTAAAGTCAATATTTATCCTGCATCACAGCCTGAACTCTCTTAGCCAAACTTTCTCTCATTTCTTTAAACAGTCTTCAGGAATAGTTCTCCAGGCTTCTTGAAGGACATTCCAAAGCTCTTTTTTTCAATCTTGGCTGCCTTTTGTTCTGTTCTCCATCGAGATGATCCCACACTGCTTCAGTCATGTTACTACTTGACAGCCACCCTTCCGCTGAGACCATTTCTGATGAGGCTTCAGTGAACAGTAGATGGATCAGCTGAAGGGTCAGAAACATCTCTCAGGTCCTGTGTCAGGTCTTGGCTGGATTGTTTTTATATTTCTTAAGGGCATGACTTTCAGCTACTTCTTCTTGTGTCCTCTATTTGTTCAGCTTCTGCCAATTTTAAGGACACACTGCACACCATGCTGAGATATGCCAAGCTTTCAGCTAACAGCTCTTTGGGAATCACGTTGTTGGTGCAAAAATCCTATTTTCTGTTTGTCAGACTGTGTTTGGCATTTTTCATAGATTCAAATGAAGAAATGGAAACAAATTTGTGATTCATTCTAAGGTAACAAGTTGGTAGAAACAAAGTGCTTAAAGAGCTAATTTAAAATTGGTTCTTTGCCAAGTTGTCTGTTACGTGTCGACAACACTGGTTCATCCTTTGTGTCAGGAGACTTTTTATGCTTAAATGATTCATAGATCAGTGTGGCTTAACAAATGGTCAGGCACAAGGACCGGACTGAAAAGGGGATGAAAAAATGGCCAACTTTGAAAGACCTTCAGAAAGCCTGGAGAACTATTGCTCAAAAGCACTTTAAAAAATGACAAGAAAGTTAAAATATGAAGAAATGAGGGGTGGCTTGAGACTTTTGCACAGGACTGTATAGGATTAATACCAAGGAAGCTACTTGACCCAAACGTCCCCATCATGTGATCTTACTAATTTAGTGTGGGGAGGGGTTGGGACCACGTTCAGGAATCCCTGGAATCATGTTAGCACAAACCTAGTTGGCTCATTGGTTTGTTGTTGTCAGTGGAAAGGTTTCTCAAGGAGTGTTTTCTCTTCTTAATATTAGGAATAGAGCAAATACAGAAATGTAAAATAATAAATCTCTGCGACAACGTTGTTTTCTGCAGAGAGGAGATGGTTCCACGTAATCCCACGGTTTCTGGCCTAATTCTACCTGGCTGTACCCTGAGTTACGTTGGGCTGAGAGCCGCATCAGCAGCGATTCTCAGAAGCGAGGCTCGTCCAGCTCCAGAGTTCCTAAATATTCCCATTTCAAGGCAGACGGCCAGCAGATGCCTTGGCATTGTGAATGATGAGCCCTAGAGCTGCAGGAGTCCTAATGTTTGCTGGTGATGGATCATGTAATTTCTGTCAACAGAGAGCTCTGTAGTTACATGCATGTAAAGGAGATAAAACGCACAGATCATAATAATCAGCAAGCTGGCCTGCAGGGGTTGGAGCATGATGAAAGTCACATTATGATTATGAACACAGTTCAGGGATTTTAGTGGTTGTTTAAGACTCAACTAGCAGCCAGTAAGGTTCTGTTAAACACTGGGCTGCAGCCTGACTGATATATCTGCTCACCGTTATTGGCTATCGCATCAGCCTAAGCATGTAAGTTGCTCGATATTTGATTGTTGCTTTTGCACAACATGTTGCAGGAATTGATGTGATTGCATAGTTTGTTTGTTTTTTTTTCTATACAGGCGAGCTCCTTTGTTTCACTGCTGGCACTCTGCAGCACATACAACAGCATATTGATTACAGCTGATCAAACCTTAGACTCTGAAGTTCTATCCTAGACTAAATAGGGTGGGGAGAGGGCATTCATCTGGCACTGTCCACATGCTACAATGTCAGCTGCTAATGATGTAGAGGTGGCTATGAGCTGCTTATGTACAGCTCTGCACACAGGAAGAGAGAGACAGAGGGAGAAGGCGGGGAGTTGTTTTGCCTCGGCCATCATGAAAAGAAAGTAGCATGTGTATATATACCAGCAGAGTGGCACCAGATCGTATTTCCCCTGCTGTGATTAGTGGCCATAAGTGGATGATATCAGCTGAACTTATTTAAAGTTTTTGAGCTGCCTTTTATGTGTCAATACAGACTTAAGAAGGTACATCAGCTAACATAGCAGTTGCTTTTACCTTAAAAAAATTACTCCACAGTGGATAGCTTGTAGTACGTGGGTGGAAACGGTGATATGAGCAGCATTTCAGACCCCATCGACCCTGCATTGGACATGTGGAAGAAAACGGATGGATGTGTGTTTGTGCTCATTTTTGCCACCAGCTAACTAACTACTGTTGGACCACATTGACGTTATAGCTGGTTAGTGTCCGTGTTGCGGACAAACGGTGGACCCGTCTGCCCACGGGTCATGTGAGCAGTGTGTCAGGAAGAGACAGGGATATCATCTGGAAGAGCAGTTACTGTCATCTGTAAACACTGGCAGAGCCCATAGTTGGCGCATGTGGTTTACCGAGCACCTCGGAAGATGTCACAATTGAAAGAGAACGAGTGTAATCATTTTTCTAATAGTTTAGTAATAAGAGTACTTCTGGTTTACTCAGAATGTGCTAAAAGTATCTGTTTCAGTGTTAACATTCCCTGAAAGAAAAAGAGAGCGCCATTTCAAAAATCAAAGCACACAGTCATGTGAGAAATTACGTACATCCTTACTGCTTCCATGGGTAGTAAGGGGTTAATCACGTGCACTTGATTAATTGATCATGAGCATGCATGACCACCTCTGTAAAAGCAGAGGCTTGGGCAGTTTTCTGGTTTGCAGCTTTCAGGTGTGTGTTAACATAATGCCCAGGAGATTCACCCCAAGGTCAGACTATAAGAGAAACTGCAGAAAACCCAAGAGCTACATCTCAGACTCTACAGGTCTCAGTTAGCAGGTTAAAGGTTAAAGTTCATGACAGGACAGTTGGACAAACATTGAACAAGTATGGCTTGTTTGGAAGGGTTGCAGGAGAAAGCCTCTTCTCTCTCCAAAGAACATGACAACATGGTGTAGGTTTGCAAAGTTAGAGCTGAACAAAGCACGAGACTTGCTGAACACTGTCCTGTGGACCAAAGGGATGATGTTTGGTCATAATGCACAAGTTTGCTGAAACTCAAATATGGCATATCCGCACAAACACTTCATACCAACTGTCAGTGATGGAGGGATGATGAGCTTGTTTTGCAAGGCTGTCTGACAGCTAAAATTAGGTCATGCAACAGGACAGTGATCCCAAGCACAGCAGGAAATGAAAATGGACTGATACTTAGAACTTTTCTACGCTGAATGAGCTCTCGGAATGCTTTGTACACCGAGCCTCATTCACCCATTCACACAGCGCTTGATTCTATGCCTTTAAGCCCATTTAACTATTATGCTCACATTCACACTGCGCTGGATGCGTCAGGAGCCATTTGGGATCCAGTGTCTTGCTCAAAGGCACTTCAGCATGTAGACTGGAGAAGCCAGGGATTGAACAGCCAACCTTGCTGTTGGAAGACAACCCACTCTACCTCCTGAGCCACTGCTGTAGAAAAGAATGGCTGAAAAAGAAAAGAATCAGGGTGTTAGAATGGCCCGCTCACAGTCCAGACCTCAACTGTATTGAAATGCTGTGGTGGGACCTTAAGAGAGCTGTGCATAAACGAATACCTGTAAACCTCAGTGAAGTGAAGCAACGCTGTAAAGAACAGTGAGCCAGAGTTCTTCCACCACGATGTGAAAGACTGAGAAAGTCGTACAGGAACCCTTAGTTAAAGTTATTGCTGCTAAAGGTGATTCTACGAGCTACTGAATCATGACTGCATAGTCATGTGAAAACACTCTTTTTCACATGACTGTTTTTTCTTTAGCATATTTGATCATTATATTTTGCAACTTTTTTTTCTTTAATGTCTTACATCATGGAATATAACAGCCTAATCTTAGCTTTATCATCAGACTGATGGAGACTGGCTGGTTGCTGTGCTGTACAGCCACGTGTTATCTGTTAGAATCTGAAGGAAGTCATAGACTCTTGTAGTAAGACAAGTTTCACTTGGGTGTGTCTTACCGCGACCTGGGACCTGCCATCATGACTCAAAGCAAATCCAGAAGTTTAAACACCAGGAGAACCTCGGGAGACTGCAGAGTGATCCGTGCAGCTTTTATTGTGAAAACTAAAGACCTCCGTCTAGCTCCTGGCCCCCTCCAGGGCACAGCTCGTCACCTGTGACGTCATCCGGGTGTCTGTGTCTGTGCGGAATCATTACAGAATGAGGAAGACTTATTACCAGTCAGTGAGTTTTCGAGGTCTGATGCACAGGCTTCGTATTGGGCAGAGCAAGAGGCCTGCCAGTTGACACCCTGATACAGCTGGAGTTCTTCACTGACTGTCAGACATGTACTCACAGTTATGTGTGCCGTTTTCTGCTGATGGCAGTAGTTCAGTACCCACAAACACGTCCTTCCTCAGAGTTTCTTTTTCAAGTGTTGACTATAACTAATAATGCAACCAAACTTCAGTGTGGGATTTTACTGGAAAAAATAAATAAGAACAAGTCACTGGGACGTCCAAGTGGCGTCCCATCTGGCTCCATACTGTAGGAGGTAAGAGTTTGAGCTACGCTGTGGTCCCTCGTCATTACCCACTTAGCTGAAGCAGACACTGATATGTTTTGTCATATTTTAAAGTGATTGCTTTGGTCGTTGTGATGGTTGGTGTAGATTTGTGGCCTGCTGTAGGTTAACCTGACCTTTCTCTAACTTGTTGTTGCATGGCTAGCAGTGCAGAACCAAGTGTCATTTTTATTTAGCATTGCCGGGATCCTCGCTGTGTCACTGATGCTTTCTGAAATGTGACATTTGTCAAAGCTTACCTCATATAACACCCCCACAGTCATCTCCCTCTTTGTCTTCTCTCTGCTGAATGCTAACAAATAAAAATGATCCAATAAATATAGTCACCCTCGACACTGTCTTGGAGGAGACTCGTTGCTCTGTGATGCAAGGGAGTAGTTTGGAGATCCTGATGTAAATGATGATCGACTGGACTGTTCTAAGACAGCGGAGGGGGGAAAAGTGAATTCAGTTTATGTTGGACTTTCTCTCTGACCGATGGCCTCCAGCCAGGCTGTCCTCAGATATGGCTGGAAGAAAGACAAACTGAGTCTGAACAGAAAATTGCAGTCTCTGTACACGTTGAATATCCAAAAATAGGCTCCGTTCTACTGAATGCTGCCTGAAGGTCTGCAACTTTCCAGAGACGGGCCAATTTGTAGAGAGTTTGACCCCATTCAGAGAATTGTGAGGCACATTGTGACGCATCGGTTTTCTCTCTGAGAAGCATAGACATACGGTATATAGACAGACGTATTGGGCCACCTACACATTGCAGCTACAGCAGCTTTTCTGACCTCCCGTTCTAAATCCACAGGCATTAATATAGAGTTGGTCTCCCTTTGCAGCTACAACAGCTTCCCCTCTTCTGCGAAGGCTTTTTACAAGATGTTGGAGTGTGTCTGTGGGAATCTTGGCCCATTTGTGAGGTCAGAAACTGATGTTGGATGATAGGGGGCTGGCCCACAATCTCTGTTCTAGTTCATCCCAAAAGTGTTGGATGGGGTTGAGGTCAGGGCTCTGTGCTGGCCAGTCGAGTTCTTCTGCAACAAACTTGTCCAACCATGTCTTTATGGAGCTTGCTTTGTGCACTGGGGCATAGTCATGCTGGAACAGAAAAGGGTCTTCCTCAAACTGTTCCCACAAAGTTGGAAGCACAGAATTGTTCAACCCCATAGCTTTACCCGTCCTCCACCAAATTTTCAGAGTTGGCACAGTGCAGTCAGGAAAGTAACGTTCTCCAAGCCGACCCCAGACTCATCCATCAGACTGCCCTCTACTTGTTAAAACAAATTTCAGCTAGAAGTGCTTTCTTTACGGTTGCAACAAACCAAGTTTTTCCATTATCTGTTAGCCTCCTTAGCAGTTCGCCTCAATTGATAACGCAGTTGAAGTAAAGAACATGCATTTAACAGAAACTAGGTGTCCTTGGCTTGTTTGAGCTTTAATTTTATTCAGGATTATCTCTGCACAAATTGAAGCCCAAGTTTAAAAAGCATCTCCACACTTTTAAAAGTAAAGGAGTGTGACATGAGCCATGAGTGTGGTATGCACAGTCATGTGACTCAGCTCACACTGTAATCTCCCAACTAGTTGACTCAGACGTGTGGTGGTTTTTTTTGATGGAACGTGGTTCAGGGTTAAGATTGTGTTTGTGAGCATTCAAGCAGGTTTAACAGGGACCTGTAACAGCAAATATTAACTCCCAATAGTCCGCCTTATCAGTATTGTGTGGTAGTTTAACCAGATTTGAGCAATGAACAATTCGTTGCCTTTAATTAGGTTTTAAGAGTCTCTGAATCCTGTGGTCATTTGTTTTATAAAATGATCCAGAAAAGAAAAACTTGGAGCAGCAGAGAATCATCTGTCAGGTCCCTTTGATCAGAGTAAGGAACACAGGAAGCTATAAGTTCAGGTTGTACTGTTATTTTTTTATTATTCATAAATTGCCAAACTTGTTAAGCCTACTGCTGTCGGCCCACAGGCGTGACAGCGTCAGATCACACTTGAATGCGCTTCAGTAATACTTAGTGCCCAAGAAATGTTCCTGTGGACGGACTTCCTGTCAGACTTCCTCAGCGGGGATGGCGGTGCAGTCTGCTGACCTTGCTAAGCTTCAGGTTACTGCTGTAAGCGTGCAGAGCAGCATCGCTCCCAGCACATGTGCAGCACCAGCCGTGGTTCAGGCTCATACGACGCCTGTTTCTTTTATTTAGAAATGCTGCACAGATATCCTTTTAAAAGCCCCGTGGAACTGTTTTATTTTTTATTTTGCCTTACTTTGTTTTGTGGCACCAGGAGGCATCTGTTACTCCATGCAGCGAAGTAGCCAGTGTGACTTTTCCTGACAGATGTTAGATGGATGAAATGCGTCGGGGGTCGTCAAGGTCCCCAAAGGCAGAGAAGTCATTTTGGGGAGTCTCTGGCTTTTCAGCTGGTGCCGACTGCTGCTTCATTTCAGTTCTTGGAATAGTTTGAGTTCTGCAGAACTAATGACGTTCCCATCAGCCCTTGTGTTTAGTGGATAGGCCTGCTAACATCGTTTTACATCAGCCGCAGTCTCATTTTAAACCATATCATCATTTTCCACTTGTCTTTTACTTTAAGCCCGCACGGTCTCCTCAGCTAAACCTAATTGTTACAGTATTAATCTGTGGGTGCCAGAGATGAAATGGTAGGAACCTTTCATATGATTGTTGGGAGCAGATTGCTCACGGTGCGCATGGGGAAAAAAAAATACCTGCACACATTTTTGGGGATCTGTGTGATTTTCAAACATTCAGAAAGTTTATAAATTAAAAAAATAGAATAGATTGTCACTATTTTGTCTAAAATATTTATTTTTCTCTTGATTTTCCTGGCATTTCTGCACTTTCACTTACTTTTTAAGGTTTTTAAATGTGCTACGAGGTTATGTCAGTGGTTTACTTTTTATATGTGATTTTTAAAAAATATTTTCTTTTAATTATTTCTTCTTTATAAACTATCAATCTGTGAGGGACTGCAGATAAAAACAACCTGGTTTGGCTAAATCTGGCACATTTCCAGCCTTCAGCTGCCCCCTTGTGTTCTCCCCATTAATCCGCATTGGTAATTTGGCTAAGATTTTATGCTGGATGCCCTTCCTGACACAACAACCCCCCCCCCCCCATGGTGAGAGGGGCTTGTGTGCCCACCTGGAATCAAACCAGGGACCTTTTGCTAATAACGTGTAAACCACTACGCTGTGATGGGCTGAACTGCTTAAGATGCCAGCCAGGCTCACTGTTGGTCAGTCAAATACGACCCATGTGGAAAAGAAATGGAGGGAAAAACTAGTAAATGTTCGTGTTTAATGTGTGTTTTCTGTCTCAAAAGAATTTTCTTACACTATGATGTACCCAGGATAATATATCATACTTAATACTTATAATTTTGTTGCATGAGAAAAATGTACCAGGGGCCATTCTCAAGGGTAAATAGTAGTTTGAGGTAGAGAATAAATCAAATGGTTACTGAGGCTTTCTCATATACGTTACACATGAATGCATGGTCCGGTGGTTACTTTATGGCTACATTCAGGACAGATGCACGTGCAGGTGATGTCAGTGCACCTGTCTAATCAGCCAATCACATGGCAGCAACACGGTGCATTTAGGCCTGTGGACATATTCAAGATGACCTGCTGAAGTTCAAAGTGAAACGCGGTGTGGTTGTTGGTGCCGGACAGGCTGGTCTGAGTATCTCAGAAACTGCTGAGCTACTGGGTTTTTTTTCTGCACAATCATCTCTGGGGTTTGCAGAGAATGGTCTGAAAAGGAGAAAATATCCAGTGAGCAGCAGTTCTCTGGGAGAAAATGCCTTTTTGATCCCAGAGGTCAGAGGAGAATGGACAGGCTGCTTTCAGGCAAATGGGAAGAACGCTGCCTGGTCTAATGAGCCTCAACATTTAGATGGTAGGGTCAGAATTGGGCTTAAGCAACATGAAAGCATGGCTCCATCTTGCTTGTATCAACAGTTCAGGCTGCTGG
The DNA here is from genome assembly GCA_015106775.1 of Etroplus canarensis. Lineage (NCBI taxonomy): Eukaryota > Metazoa > Chordata > Actinopteri > Cichliformes > Cichlidae > Etroplus > Etroplus canarensis. Next base: position 10,186 of record VUQH01001205.1, read on the forward strand.
TGCTTGTGTAATGGTGTGGGAGGTATTTTCTTGGGCTCCTTAGTACCAATTAGTCATCTTTTAACCCCACAGCCTACCTGAGTATGTCCGTCCCTTTATAAGCACAGTGTACCCATCTTCTGATGGCTGCTTCCTGCAGGATAACGCTCAACAAAGCTTCTCAAACTGGTTTCTTGAACCTGGCAAGGAGTTCACTGTACCCAGATGTTCTCCACAGTCAGCAGATTTCAGTCCAAGAGAGCACCTTTTGTGATGTGGAGGAACAGGAGATTCTCTTCATGGACGTGCGGCTGACAAATCAGCGGCAGCTGTGTTGATCCTGTCACATCAATATGGAGCAGCATCTCTGAGGAATGTTTCCAGCACCTTGTTGAATATGTGAAACGAAGAATTAAGGCAGCTCTGAGGACAAAAGGGGGTCCAAACCTGGGATTAGAAGGTGTAATGAAATGAATGGTGTGTGTATTATTGATGCGGCGTGCTGCTGCTGGAGTGTGAAGCCCTACTACATATATAGCAGCACAACTGCGTGCAGTGTTTTTACGAGAGCAGGTAGCACGGAAAACTTTGAGCTGTGAGCAGATTAAGAGACGCACCATGACATTTTTCTTCTGCTGATCTACAAATGAAAAGGTTAAAGTTTTGCTCACAAAGTGGTTTTCTTTCTGTATGCTCTCCGAACAGTTTAACTGGTGTGTATATATATATATATTTTTTAAACTGCCTAATAAGCAGGCCTACATGGGGTGTAGATTCCACAGCACATCTCAGTTTTTCCACATTAAGTTGCCCTGCCTTACAAGCGAAAGGCCCCTGGACCAATTCCAAGTGGGGACACAAGCCCCTCTCACCATGGAGGGTTGCGTCAGGATGGGCATCCGGAGTAAAACCTCTGCCAGATTTCCAATGCGGATTAATCTGCTGTGGCGACCCCTTGGGGAGAATACAAGGGAGCAGCTGAAGGTTCGTTATGAAGAAACGCTGCTGCAGTAAATCAAATGAACCCATCAACACAACGTTTTGGGCTTGATAGATTAAAAACTTTGTTTCACTTTAATATTACGCTAGTGTAGTGCTTTACACATTTGTATGGCAAGTGGACGGTCCCTGGTTTAAGTCTGGGTGGGCATCCGGTATAAAAAAAATTGTGCCAAATTACCAGTGCAGATTAATCTGCCGTGGCGACCCCTTAAGGAAATACAAGGGAGCAGCTGAAGGTGCTACTATTATAAAATCCTGTAATTTAAAAACAGAAACTTTCTGTTTAATCAGAGTCGTTTAAAAAATGCTCCCTCTGGAATACTACTGTTTAAGAAAACCCAAAAAGCTGATCTTTTCAGAAGCAATACTAAAAATGTTATTAAAGCACCTTGATTTCTGTCATTTAGTGGTTTGCCTTTTTCTTATTTGGTTTAGTGTGCCAGTCCATGGGTAATGTCTCTGTGAGTAAGAATGCTTTAAAAGTATTTAAAAATACTGTTCAGTGTCCAAAAATTTATGCTACTCGTACTATGTTGCAATTTTACATTTTCCAAAGCCAGCCAATGGGCCGGACTGGACCCCTTGGCGGGCCATTTCTGGCCCCCAGGCTGTATGTTTGATGCTCTTGGTCTGTGGTGATTATTGATATGTTGGTCGCGAACGTGCCGGCCCTTTGAAGTGAACAAAGTAATATGAGGCAGAATGATGATGCAATCTGCAGCTATGAGTGTAATTACATTCGCTAACTAAATAGCACGTGTACGCTGGGAACCAATCAGGTGAGGGTAGACAAGGATCATACCACTAACAGGGCAGAGGCAGGGGTGCAGAAAAGGAGAGTGAGGACTCTGGCGCGCTGCGTAAAATTCTCCAAACATAATTGATGAACAGAAGCAGGATTTGGATGCATTTTAGCAATCTGGATAACAGGATGTAAAATTTATACACCTAAAAGTGTTGGATGCTGCTGTTTTGCACATTACAATTATTACTTTCTTATTACCTCCGCCAAGATGGCGGGGGCAATGTTTTCGTCGGCGTTGGTTGGGTTTGTGTTGTGTTGTTTTGTGTGCAAAATAGCTCAACTTTTTATGAATTTGGCTTCATAAAAGGAAGAGGGGATTCAAATTTGGGTAGAACCGTGTGACTGGATCATGACTTTGTAACGTCACAGCGTCTGCGTTTGCTTGGCGGAGGTCTGCGCGCTCTGAGTGCTTTTCTCGTGTTTTTATTTTTTACCGTAAACGGGTAATTTTAGTTTTATTACCAAAGCACATTGATTTGAGTCCTGTATTTAGTGTGTCTTTTCTCACTACTTACTCACTACTTGTTAGGAAGTGTTTAAATAAAAACTTTTTTAAAATGTCTGTTTTTCCAGCTGTTTCTGCCATTCATTGGCTGCTTTTATAGTTAGTTTATTGTGTTTACCAACTTATTTAATATTAGAGGCTGTAATTTTTCCTTTTAAATCCCTCAGTACGAATATTATCTAAGTGATATGTGTACACCTACATCTTATGAGTCAAAAGAGTGCTAATTTTGAATTATAAAAGGTATACGTGGTAACATGAAGAGCCGTTTGGGAGCCAAAAGAGCTGAAATTCCTATCACTACCGGTGACCACCTTCAGTCACATCCTCGCCTAAGTTTTCCAGCATGTTCTCCGCAGCGCCTGAGCAGCTGGTTCTGTGAGACTGCTGCCAACACTGATCAGGTTACCACACTCTTTATCTGTGGTTCATTAAAGTGAAAAACAGTTTGAAATGGGTCTACAACGTTAAATAAAGCTTAAAAAGCTGTCATGTCCACAAATTACTCCATGGGTTGATGCGACCTGCCACCAAGGGCCTGTTGCTGTGACAACTGCTGAATTCTACAGAGCAGAGCCTCTGTTTATGAGTCACTTAGTGAAATCCGTCTTCCCTTTTAAGTTTAAAAAAGTGCAAAGGTCCAAAGTTTTGTCACAGCTTTCCCGTCATTAGGAATGAGACTGCGATATCTGCTGCCACAGTGGGGAGAAGCAGAGCTTATTATTGAGTCGCGCTGGTGTTTGTTCAGAAAGAGCAGCTTAATTATTCCACCTGTCTGTAGTCCAGTCAGCGTGTTCTGTTGTTTTCTGAAAGCCCAGCATGCCTGTCCAAACTCCCCCTCTGCATTTTAAGGTATGGGGAGAGCTAGAACCTGTCTGAAAGCACCTTCGCGGAAACGTAGTCCACAGTCACTAATTATGACTCTAATTGTTGCCAATCACTGCTTTTGAAGGCGCAGCGGGCTTTGATTGTACGCCGCTGTAGGCAGATTGTTCGTGCTCTGCGCCACCACCGCCATCGTGCTGTTAACTCTTAGTCTGATATGGAAAGTTGTGCCAGTTTAGCTAATTGGGAAAAGAAAAACTCTGTTTTGTTGAGCCTTGGTGGTAGAAGAGCGTGCTTTGTGCAGGTGACAGAGGCGATGATGACATGATTGTTATGCCTTTATTTAGATTTCCCCCCGTGAGCTCCCTCCATCCCTTATCAGCAGCAGCATCATCACACAGGCCCTGCCTAGCAACCTGCTTGCCTCACAGCGGTGACCCATGGAAACCATGGAGGAGGAAGACCATGTCCCACCTCCCTGAATCTGTCACTTGCCATCTCCTTAGCATGCTCTTTTGTTCTCCTGTGCTCACCACCTCCTGTTTTCACACACACACACACACACGCACACATATGCTCACACACTCCCAAACCCTTCAACTCCAAAGGCCACCGTATTTGCTAAATACAGGATTAAATACACATTTTTTTCCAGTTTCTTGAATCTCCTGGGCACTCTTGGCCCTTTTTGAGAGCTTTAAAATCCTGTCAGGTAAGTTGAAGATGGTTCACATCGTTTTTTTATGATCAAAAAGCATCTTGTCACAAATAGGCATTCTTCCTCAAGCGGTATCAACACACAGTGCGTTAGCCTCGGAGGTGAAGATGGGGCGGGATCTGGCATTAAATACAGTCTGTCAGGAGGAGATGACGCGCTGCTGTCAGTACTGCTGGATTCTTGTTCCTCCAGTTAAACTCTTTTTACCTGAAGGAACTGATCTTACTTCACACGAGCACATTAAGGCATTCCGTTAGCCCTAAAAGTAAGAGCTTGCTGTTTGACCTGATGCAAACTAAAAACAAAAATGCTTTCTAAGTGTTCAGTGTTAAATTCCTCAGCATACACACTGCCTGAAGTTAAGCACTCAGCCTGTGACGTGTTACAGTAGATCTGCATTTAGGGTGTTTCTAATGTTTCTGGGTGTTTGTATTTTAATATGTTTTAAGGAAATAATAGCTCCCTCTCTCTCTCTTTCATTTCAGACGGCTTCTGCTGACATTTATCTATAATATGTAATGTTTTTGCTTGGAGATAATTTACCTTAAAGGTAATATCTTTAAAATTAACATAGTTCCAGAATGAATTAATGCCATCAAGAGATGGCGGGAAGACGAGCGCCCTGATGTTAGGTCCAAAATATCTTTTGTGTTCGACTTTGGAAATTGGTTTAGTTATTTAATTCATATTCAGAGTACGGGCCGGACTACTTGCCAAGGTTATTATTATATATTATTATTTTTCTGATTTAGGTTTTAGTTAACTGAAATAAAAATTTAAAAAACTAGACTTTTTGTAAAAATCCAAACTAACTAAAATGAAACTGTGAGCTCACAAAACTAAAATAAAACAAAAATATACAGTTGAAGAAGAAGAAATGCTAACGGAGAGGTCTGGTGTTTTACAAAAAACAGAGCCTGAAGCACCTGGAATCGGACTCCTAACACCACGAGAACCAACTCAAAAACAGAAATCCCGCTTGGTTGCGTGGTTGGGGAAATGTTGCACTTGATTATCCACTCGCTGTAACGCTAATTGTGTGGCACAAATTGAATAAATTCATCCAGTAGTTGTGGGTAGCTGCTCTCCACCTCACTGAAAACTCCGTGGGTGAGAGAGAGGCAGCAGAATGTACCAGATTTCTCACTTCCAACATGAAAAGAGAGATTATACCAGCCAGAGAGCAGCAAGTCGCAGTCAACATACAGCCGTGGACCGTTAGGCCCACAATCAGTCATTAGTGGACATGAGTGGATGGTTATCAGCTAAATGGGTAAAAAAAAAAAGAAGCAAATGCATTTTCCTTCAACACTCATGAGCTTTTTGAGCTGGTTTATGTGTAACTGATGTTGTCGGTAGGCTTATATTAGAAGTTGTAGCTTTTGTCTGTGAGGGCATAGCATGTAAAGCCTCCGGCTGACCAGGAAGTTAGAATCCAGAATCTTCTTGCTGTGAGTCAACAGTGCTCACCACTGCACACCACCTTAATCACAGGCCAAATACTGCAGTTTCTTGTTTTTTTTAATACAGGAGCAACTACACACATGCTTTCTGATTAAACAGTGTCGCCTAGTGGTGACAGCTGTAGTTAACATTTGGCATGTTGTGGTTACAATTAGCGCCTTTTAAACAAAATGAATGTTGATGGCATGTCACTGGAGTTTTTAGTCCATGTAAGCGTTTGTGTTGTCTGTGGGAGTGTGTGAATTTCGGAGCTGAAGTTGTGCGTGGAGTGGTGTTGATGACGAGCAGATTCATTAGTGCCCTTTTGGAAGAGCAGTGGTATCACACGTACAAAGTAGCCAGCTGGTCAGTCAGCTCACTAACAGTTAACTGGGCTGACTGAAGCCGGGCTGTAGAAATGCTGTGTAAGCTCCCTGCAGGGCTCATTTGAACACGATGACGACTCCAGTTGTCTCATATTAAAAATCAACATTTGATGCCTGGGACATTAATTGCTGTTGCACGTTTGCGGCGTCTGAGCTGTGTGGGAGGTCAGAGCTGACAAATATAATGGGTTCTTCTCCTTTTTTGTTACATATGGTATTTTATTCTCAGCATATGAATGAATGAGTGTTCTCATGTGCTTGTCTGTTCCATCTTTGATGTGTCATGCTCCTCTTTAATGTTGTCTGTGCACTTTTTGTTTTCCAGGTGTGGGAAAGTCATGTCTATTACTACAGTTCACAGACAAGAGGTTTCAGCCAGTTCACGACCTCACCATCGGTAAGAGCCGCCATCCTCCTTCTCTCGTTCCTATCATCACCTGTGAAGTGTAAAGATTTTAAGAGGTGGAGGTATGCACTGGAGATGAGACGAAAGTCAGTAGAAGCAAGACAGAGTACGTGTGTGTGTGTGTGTGTGTGTGTGTGTGAATGAGAGGGAGGCAGGTGGAGCGGTGAAGATGCAAGGAGTAGACGTGGTGAAGGTGGATGAGTTTAAATGCCTCGGATCAGCCATCCAAAGCAACAGACGGCGCACAAGAGAGGTGACGAAGAGAGTGCAGGCAGGGTGGAGTGGGTGGAGACAGGTGTCAGGGGTGCTTTGGAAGAAGGTGGAAATAATGAGGTGATGCTGAGATAACCAAAGGCCTTTTAGCATTCAGGCAAATCGGCGTACAACAGCGCAGCATTTGATAAAGCGAGGAGACTTTTTTTTTTTTTTTTAAAGTTGCCACAGTTACAGTAAATACATATGTCTATATCTCAATATTAGGATATGAGGACCTGGGATATTTGTGAATATGGACTTCCGAAGTGTTACTTATCAGTGCCCAACATTCAGCGGCCTGAGTTACATATGACAGCTGCTCTCCCTTGCCAATGATTTTTGTGCAGTGGGAGAATGAGCTGGAGGTCACGTGTAGCGCAGCACCAGCGGAAACGCCACACCTGCTAATACAGCACAGGGGAGCAGTGACTGGTAAATGTGATGAGCCCAGATTCACATCGCATCAGATCAGGCCTTCTGTAGCTTAGTCAGCTAACGTCTCTGGTTTCCTGTTTGGTTAGCTGAGGTTAGAAAAGGGGGGGGGGGGTAGGAGATCCCAGTGCTTTTAATTTGAAGAGAAAAGCAAAGCGGGTAACCTCATCTCATTTCAGCTTCAAAATAATTTGAACAGAGGTTTTGGTGGTAGTAGTTGTAGTAATCAGAATCAAGCACTACATGATGTAGTAAATCACAACCTCAAATGACACAGCCAGTGATAAGAGCAGCATGAAGCCATCGTGCAGCCCCAGTCAGGTTGTGTTTACGTTGCAGCGCTCTGCATCATCTGCCAAACGGTTAAATGAAATGAGACTGGCAATAGTTTCTCAGACTGCTCATAAACCGACTCTGTCAACTTCATAGTTGCACCCACTGATTTTTAGGTAGGCAACCTTCTCCTGGGTTTTCCTCGCATTTAAAATTAGACGTTTGGCATGCCGCCTCTGCACGAAACTCTCAGGCTTAGCACGGCGGCGTCACCTGAACATGCGGCGCTGAGGCTGTCTGCTCATACGCTCGTTTGTGTAAAACGTAATGTGATTGGTTGGGAATCTGAAAGGTTATTAAAGGATTCTCGTTGTCTGTCTCCATTTCAGCAAATCAGGTTAAAATCAACAATTAGCAGCCATGCAGAGGCCTTGAGGTGTTTGAAGTGCTTAATAGGGAAATGGTGATCGTGTTAATAACAGCATCCATCCCCTGCGCGTTGCCTACAGGCAGATTATAATGGATGCGGTACAGAATCGACCTCTGCCTCGAGCGTAGACACCATGTATTTTTCACAGCATTTGATCATTATCAGAATCCATCAGCAGATCACGAGCTGTTAAGAAAAGAGTCTTCTAATCTGTGTAAGTGATGTTTACCTTTTATCTATGAAAGGTTATGATAACTACATGGAGTAAAACGATATATAATAATTCCGACGTGTTCTGTGTTTTGTTTTTTTTTCTCTTCCCTTTGTTACTGAAGATAAATAAACCTGTGTGGTGCAGGAGTCCTCAGTGTACCTAATGGCCTTTCCTCTGTGATTGTGTCTGTCCAGGTGTGGAGTTTGGAGCGAGGATGATCACTATAGATGGCAAACAGATCAAATTGCAGATCTGGGATACGGTAACTTATTTTCAGTATTTTATAGCTACTTGTGCTGTCAGCATAATGTGGTGGTAATGCTTTGAAATGTCTTTTAGTTCTGATACTTTTATTTTTCAACCACTGGAAATGTCTTGGAAAAAGCTCTCCTTAAGCCTCTGTCACACCTTGATGATTAACCAGCGCATGTCGCCGCCCTCACCCCGTGATGGAGATGATGCCGGTTCCAACGCCTCTCGGGCATCGTCAGTCATCTGCGTCCGTGGCCGACAGCTGCTCTCAGCCAATACGCCAGTTATACAGTAGCTGTAAGTTTAGCCCCTGTCACGCCTTGACGAATTAACAAGCGGATTCCGACATAGGCAAAAATCTGCAAATACGCTGACCTACGTCAGTTAAGTTCCAGGCAAGTTTTGTACAAGTTTAAAGCGTGCTGAAGTGCACTGCTATACGTTGTAGTACGGTGAGGTGGCTGCGAAATTTTGAGCATGCACAAAATCTGACGTTTGCCAGCATATGTCTCATACGTCCCACATACGAGGACTGTATGTTGCAGGTACTTTATGCGTATGGAGACCCATGTTATTCATATGTCGAATATGAATTTGGATGCGTCGGCATAAATCATTGTTAAATCATCATGGTGTGACAGGGCCCTTAGAAACCGTAAGTGCTGTGGTCGTCCAGAACACGTCTACATACGTCAATATGTGTTTGAGATAAGATGGCATAAGTTACACATAGGTTTAAAGCACGTTGCTCATAGATTAGTAAGAAGTTTTGAGTACACTAGATATTATGTACAAGTATTTCCACTTATGAGTAACTTCCAAGTAACATGTGTGGCCATGTGTCAATCATAACTTCCTTACAACTTATGGCCTGCGTATGCGGGACGTATGAGTTATACGCTGGCATACGTCGGAAATTTTGTGCATGTTTGAAAATTTTTTGGCAACCTTGTCGCACTACGATGTATACCAGTGTGCTCTTAACTTATACAAGACATACCAATAACTTATTCCACGTACGCCAGCGTGTTCACCAAACATTTCACACTTGGGCATACGCCGGTTACATCGCCAAGGTGTGACGGGGGCTTTAGTTAGGGAATCTGGGTGAATTTTAATATAAGTATTTGAACTCGACAGGAGCGCATGGATCATCACTTGGTTTCTCAAAGAAAGGGTTCTGGAATAAATTAAAGATTAGATGTGGATTATAAAGATATTAAAATCAGAGCCCTGTAATACCCAAGAGTGCTTGCTGTCACCTTTTCTGCCTTCCCTGTGTTTTGTGAGACCTCCACCCCCTCCTGTTTTGGGGTTTATTAAATAAGCTTTAAGAATCCTGCAAAAATAATGAAAACTAAGAATAGGAGAGCTTCTGATAAACTGGCATTAAAGAGAGAACCTGTTGTTTTTTTTAGTATTAAAATCCACTGATAAATATAATTTTGGCAAGCAGAGTTGATGCGTATTGATTTATTTTTTGTCAGAGGGCCAGACTGACATTAATATAGTAAGCAAAGGGCGAACTGCAAACAAACTGCAGTTCAAAGACGGGGGAGTTTCAGTCCGTCAGCGTTGAGAAACTCAATGTAGTCACAGCTGACACTTTCTCCATTATTTGTTGTCACAAAATATATTTAGTATGATTTATTCATGTATTTAGGTAAATGTGGATGTCTCTTATTTTGCACGCACCCTGCTCAAGCTACAGCTTTTATTCATTTTGAGGGGTTTTATTAGTTCTCCTTTTAGGGTGTAAGGGGCTGGATTGAAAGGGCTGTTCCAGTGACCGGTCCTCGGTTTGCAGCTGGGAGGAAACATGAGCTCAGCCTCTTGGGTCACAAGTAGCCAGTGAACCCATAGTGCCAGTCCTAAGCCCAGATAAATGGGAAAGTTGTGTCGGGAGAGGCAGTTGGTGCTAAAATCATAAATGTGGATTTGTCCACTGTGGAGAAGCCAAAAGTGCCTTCTTCATAAATGTTAACTTCAGTGTCTTAATATAACTACCACCAGCTGCACTGGTGCAGATACATAGGCCATGACGAACTGTGGGATTCTTCAGGAGCTCTCATTTTCCAAGAGGTAATGTTGGAAGTTGGAGTTCCTGGTGCACTTGCATTTCAACAACTGGACCAAAGTTCCAATTCTAAATTAGTCCAGCTGTCTCCGTTCTGGTCATTAAGAAGGGACTAGTGGACTTTTTTTAGGGCCGACCACACTTTTGCACATCTTTATGCTCAAGCGGCAGCAGGGCAGCGCTAAGGTGACTTTATGGCCTTGAAAACCTTGTTTGTTGGGAATTCTGATTGGTTAAACTCAGAAGAACATTTCCATCAGAAGCATAAAATATGCTATATAGGCGGACACAGTCAACAGCAGTACAGCAACCGTCTTGGTTCTCTACCCTGGCGTCTTAGCTGTGGTCTCATAGATGAATAGTTACATCACGTCAGTTGTTTTGATGTAACAGAAAGCCTTAAAAAGTTGATAAAGGTGCCGTTCCTCTAAACGTGAGCAGCTTTTCTACCTCAGGAACTCTCCTGGGAACCGGGAACCTTTTAAGGGACACATTGTTTCCACCACAGGAACCAGGGTCTAAATTAATTCCAGGGGAATTATTTTACTGTTGCTCTCGAGAGAGGTGGAAACAGCCGCTGCGTTGCCTGGTCGCTACATTTTGGTGTCCCAAGTGTATTATCAGCCGGCTATTCTTGGAAAATCTTCATACCGCATTGTAAAACCGTCATAAGGATTCATTCTCTTCCTTAAAATAACTTCCTATGAGTATAATTTCAAGATATTTTGGGTGAAAACACCGCTGTTCACACCACCTTGTGCCTTCCCCTGAGTTTTTGTTGTGGGAAGACGGCTAGAGTCAGTCACAAACTGCAAGCACGACTCCCAAGTGTAATGCTACAGAAAATGCTGGTCAGTCAGGGACATTAGCACTGCAAGCCAAACCCTAAGAGTTTTGAAATTGTGTTTTGGGGTCAACACCATCTCCCTGGCCCTCGA
>VUQH01001208.1:4586-22542 GCA_015106775.1 Etroplus canarensis
GGAAACCTGCAGTCAGTTGAGACTGAAGAAGTCACTTGGATGAGTGATGAAACGTTTCTCCCACGGAAAACCCTACGTCCAGATGAACAGAATCAACTTTTGAGATGGTTCCACGGTCTTTCGGTCCAGTTGAGATGAGCTCAGTTCCAGAGAACTCTGTGGCATTTCTGCATAGAGCTGATATATGGCTTCCTCATTTAATAATACAGTTGCATTTCTGGATGCAGTGAGAAGTTGTGCTAATTGACGGACTGTGTTTGAGTCCACCCTGCATGCACAATTATTAGGCAAGTGAATATTATGACCATATCATAATTTTTATGGATATTTTCCAACTCCAAGCTGTATAAACTTGAATACCTATTGGATTTAAGCACATCAGGTGTCAGGTCCCGGTGGTTGCTGCACAGATCCAGTACAGGACTAGTGCTGTTCCAGCTCTCTGTCTAAAGGGTCCGGTCTCCTGGTCTGATGAGTATTACTCAATCAGATTTCCTGGAGTACTTTTAAGCTGGTTATAAGGGACTCTACTGACCACTGTTAATTCTAACGCCTACCCTGCTTTCCACAGTCGGCCACCTTGCCTGGTAGCCAAGTCAGTCAGGTGGGCGATCAAGCACGTTAGTTATAGTGGCTCCCTTCTATGGACCTCTGCACTTGGTAAATGCTAGAATAATTTTAAGGATGAGGAAAACTCATCCTAAGGGGCTGTTATAATGTAGGTGGACTCACAACTAGACTAACCTTTCAGAACCTATGAATGTAACTTGCACACATAAAACTTAGCTTTTACTATGCTGAGAAGATTTAGTGAATAGTCAGAATCAATACTTTTAATGCAGGGATATAAATGTATTTAGCAATTTAGCAATGGCCAAGCAACAGCATCAAATCATTCACATATACCAAATCAGGTTAAATTTAGGATATTATTCTATGGTACTCACTCCCTTAACTCTCCCTAAATTAGCTGGCTGGGCTTGGTTCTAATTTCGATGATCTTCTTTTGTTGCAGCGTCCCGATCCTTCTGTCCGGCCGAGACAGGAGGGCGAGGGGCTCCTGCACATGGAGACAGGTCCAGCGGGTCCTTGATTCAGTACGGAATCCAAGGGGATCCAGGCCCTTATCCCACCATATAGCAGGGGGGATTTAAGAGATCTCGCAACAGCCGAATCCCGTCCACAACTGGTGATTCCTCCTCGCGAGGCTGCTGTAGACACTGCTGTCGGAGATCCCTTCTGCAATTGGTCTTTCTAGTCGTTGGACACTTGTACAGCATGCCATGACTCTTGTAGACGACAACGCTCAAATCCCCCTTTTCAAGAGGAAACAACACTATTTATATTTTTTGCAACTTTTCATCCCCCCTACATGATATTGTTTCAATCAACACAGCCAAACAGTTATTTTCCACACCTTCTTTGGTTAATTCTGGCATTTACCGTACTTCCCCTTTTTTTGCACATAACAATGTGTGGAGTGGAGAGGAGAGGTTGTTATATCAGCGAGTTACAGAGGAATCAGAAGGAAAGGGGACAATAATGACTGCAGGTTTGGACTGAATAATCAGTCATGGAGTTTGGGCTGCTCTAATCATCATGGTTACTCTGTCTGGCACAGTAACAGAAAAACATCCATCTCCTCCTCCTCCTCCTCCTCCTTCTCAAACAGAGTAGCAGTGTATGTGGACTGTCCTGCTGGCACTCTGTCCTTCTACAGAGTCTTCTCTGACACTCTGAGCCACGTCTACACCTTCAACACCACATTCACTCAACCTCTTGATCCTGCATTTGGATTCTGGATTCCATTAAACACTTCATCACTCATTGTATACGAGTAAAGAAAATATCTTGCTATTTCCCGTGCTGAGTTTAATATAAAGAGTGTCCTCCTTGAGAAACACTGACTGTTGAACAGATAGTTCAGTCTGTACATGTGTGTCTCTTTCAGTCACAATCATGTTTTCAGATTCATAGATTAAATCAGTTGATGTTTGGAACTGTTCTAAATGACTTGATTTACTTGACTGACTTAATCCACTTCGTCCCATGGGGGACATAGGGCAACCACAGTGGCTTTCCATCTCTTTCTATCCTTGGCTAAGGTCTCGGTTTCTCCCCATGTTTTCCTGATTTTCTGGAGATCAGAAAGTAGTTCTCTGTGCCAGGTGGTTTTTGGCCTGCCTCTTTTACGGTGACCCTGGGGATTCCAATCTAGTGCCTGTCTGGTTATGTTTGAATTGTTTTTTCGCAAAGTGTGGCCAATCCATTTCCACCTACGTGTTGTAATCGTTCTGACTATTGGTTCTTGTTTTGTCCTTTTCCATAGTTCTTTGTTACTGGTGGTCTTTGGCCACTTCATTCCAATAATATTTTGTAGGCATCTGTTTATGAAAACTTATAGTGTTCTGCTAGAGTTTAGTATAAAGTTAATCTCCAGGTTTCTGACCCATAAAGAAGTATGGATTTCACGTTTGAGATAAAGATCCTAATTTTAATGCAAGTTCTGAGTGCTTTGTTCTTCCAGACTGGTCTAAGGATAGCAAAGGCTTGTTGTGCTTAGAAGACAAGATGAGACGACGAGTTTTACGAGGATTCCTTTATGCCATTCTTCATGTATATGTTGTTCATTCCATATTTTGTTAAGTATTTGGCGAAGTTTATCAATAGAGATGTTATCCATTGCTTTAATAGCTTCAGGGGGGATGTTGTCTACTCCTCTTGCTTTTCTGTTTTTCAGTTGTTTTATCGCAGCATTTACCTCTTATCACCCCCTCCAGGAAATACACAACACCATGATTCTTCAGTTACTGATGGATTTATTCTCTTAATGGAACTTGTAACATCACCGTCATCAAATCCAGCATCAAACTGTGCAAAATGCATGACAATGTACAAAATAAGCACACGTTTATATCACACAAACGGCACAAAATTAAACTATAAATATGTGCAATCCAGCATAAAACGCATAAACAAACATACCTCACTGGCTGCACACAACCAAGAGGGAATGAGTCCACTTGCATAACAAAAGGGTCTTAATCCATGTCAACTTCAAAAAATAGCACTCCTTAAACTTTAGCAGACTGTAACTTATCCCGCTCTTAATGTCGATTCCTGGCGGAAACAAGTGCAACAACTAAAACATGCCCCCTGCAACACAAAGTGAAAACACACTTCCCAGGTTTCCATGTAGTGCCAATACAAAAACAAATCAATATTCATAAAAATGAATCACATAAAATGCATGTAAACAAAAATGTATATCAATAATGACATAATAATTATTATGGCAGTTACACCTCTGTTCTAGTTATACTTCCCATCTTGATATTAAGAACTTGCCTCTCTACTAGGTTAGATGGGTCTGTTGTTTAGCACTTCCTGAAAATGCTCTTTCCAGCATTTTAATTGTTCAGGTTTATTAATTACTTTGCCATTTTTATCTTTTACTGGTGCATTACAGTTTGAGCTTCTGCTACTTAGTTGTCGTGCTGTGTTGTAGAGAGACTTTATATCGCATTTGCTGCAAGCAGTTTCTGCTTCTTGTGCAAGCTGTTCAGCATAGTCTCTTTTATCACAGTTACAGTTCTTCTTCACTTCCTTGTCTTTGTCCCTATAAAGATTTTGTGCTTGTCTTTTTGTCATATTTTGGTGGCATTTAAGACTTTTTCTTTGGCTATTCTCCTTTCTTCTATCTTAGCCCATGTATCATTTGACATCCAGTTTTTGCGTTTGTACTGCATGTATCCTAATGTCTCTAAACACATTTCTAGAATTACACTTTTGATCTGTTCCCAAGTGCAATTTATATCATTGTTCTCTGTATCAAGATCTTCTAAAGCTGAAAATCTGTTTTGAAGAGATAGTTGGAATTCATCTCTCACATTTGGGTCTTTTAACTTCCCAACATTGAACTTCCTTCTTTTGACTTCTGTTTTTATCTGGGCTACAAGTTTCAACCTTATTGACCCTATTACCAAATGATGATCTGATGTTGCATCGGCTCCTCTTTTTGCTCTTACATCTTGCAGTGATGACCTCCATCTTCAAGAAAGTTATGGGATCTATCTGATTTTCTGCATTCCTGGCTGGTGAAACCCAGTTTACCTTATGACAGTTCTTGTGTGGGAAGAGTGTTCCTCCTATGACTTGCTGGTAGCACAGAGGTCTGTGAAGAGTTCACCATTTTCATTCATTTTTCCTATCCCATGTGGACAAATTTCTCTCTCACTTCCTTCTCTTTCTACTCCAACCTTAGCATTTAAATCACCCATTAGTATCAGTGTGTCCCTTTTTATCAATGGCTGACTGTAAGGAATGGTAGAAGTCTTCCTTTTCAATATCTTCTGCATTGTTTGTTGGGGCATATACTTCTATCATGGTGGCTTTTTGAAAGCGTGAATTAAACCTAGGCATGATAATTCTGGGTGAGATGGGATTCCACTCCAGAAGTGCCTTTTTTGATCTTCCTGTAATCAGAAATCCATCTCCCTTCTCATGTGGGTCGTCTTGTTTGGTGTTTCCAGAATATATAATTGTGTGACCTGTGTTGATAGTGGATATGCCTGATGTATTCCATCATACTTCACTTAGGCCTAAAATCTCAGTCTTGTATCTGTCCATCTCCTTAGCTACTTGTGCACATTTACCACCTTGATAAGGTGTTCTTACATTCTATGTGCCTATTCTGGTGGTGCATTTGGCTGAAAACAGCTCCATCGGCCTTTGCATTATATGCTGTTTTCGGTTTTTGGTTGTTTGTACTTCCTCAAGTCTGTGACAAGAGAGTTGTTGCTTTTATGGTCGTTTCTGTAATCAATATTTTTTTCCAAGGCAGGTTGATTAACCCTACGCTTAACCCCCTGAGCCCAGAGGACCAACGGTTTTTCTGTAGGAGGGTTCCCTCCCTTAGACGATTGCTATTGCTAACGAGTTCCATCTACCAGGATATTCTGTCTGGATTTACTTCCATAGCCTTTAGTTAAAAAACCCAATCACAAGGCAGTGATGCTCTTTGACCCATAGCTGGGGACTGCGTTTGCAGGCATCAGGGCATATCCACACACCAGTGGGCCATGCATGCCGTGCATCTAGGTGCCTAGACTCATCCAAGACCAAGTGGTTCTACCTGGGGCCGGGCGGACTGTGAGTCAGAGCGTTCCGGCAAAACCAAATATGGAGGCCTCTGTTTTTACACCAACGGCGCCTGGTGCACCGATGTGACTGTGATCTCTCAACACTGTTCTCCTGTCCTGGAATATTTCCTCATTTACTGCAAACCATTTTACTCCCCATGTGAGTTTGCTTCATTCATTCTGGCTGCTGTTTACATCCCGCCGGCCGCAGACGTGCACGAGGCTCAGCATAGGCTCACGGAGCAGATTTTGCATGTGGAGCCAACTTTCTTGGACTCTTTGATTATCATGCTTGGTGACTTTAACAAGGGGAATCTGAGCCAGGAACTACCCAAGTACAAACATTTTATTCAGTCCCCCACCAGAGAGGAGAACACCTTGGATCACTGTTATACCACAATCAGCGGAGCCTATCGTGCCGTGCCACGCGCAGCCCTCAAACTTTCAGATCACGTGATGGTCCATCTGATTCCCATGTACAGACAGAGGCTGAAGCTTGCCAAATCTGTAATGAGGACATCTAAAAGATGGACCAGCGAGGCTGTGGAAGAGCTACACACATGTTTGGAGACTACAGACTGGTAGGTGTTCAAGGCTGCTACAGACAATCTGGATACATCCACTTCTGTGAGGATCACATTATACCAACATGCACCAGGGTGAGTTATAACAAAGACAAGCCCTGGTTCACAGCCAAACTCAGACAGATTAGGAGAGAGAAAGAGATGGCCTTCAGAAGTGGAGACAGGGGCAGCCATAAGGGGGCCAAATACCAGTTTAGCAGAGAGGTAAGAAATGTTTTCACTGACATTTTTAACACCTCCCTGGAGTCATGCCATGTGTCAGCCTGCTTCAAATCCGCAACCATTGTACCTGTCCCCAAGAAGCCATGGCTCACAGGACTTAATGACTACAGGCCAGTGGCACTAACGTCAATAGTCATGAAGTCTTTTGAGCGCCTGGTCCTGCCCAACCTCAAGTCCATCATCGCCCCCGTTCTGGAGTTTGCCTACAGAGCCAACAGGTCTGTAGACGATGCAGTCAATCTGGCCCTTCACTTCATCCAGCAGCACCTGGACTCCCCGGGAACCTATGCCAGGATCCTGGTTTGTGGACTTCAGCTCTGCGTTCAACACCATCCTCCCAGCTCAACTACAGTACAAGCTCTCCCAGCTCAACGTGCCTAACTCCATCCACAGGTGGATCACTGACTTCCTGATGGACCAGAGGCAGCATGTTCGGCTGGGGAAGACTGTCTCCGACTCCAGGACCATCAGCATCAGATCCCTCCAGGGCTGTGTACTTCCCCCCTTGCTCTTCTGCCTGTACACAAACTGCTGCACCTCCAGCCACCAATCTGTAAAACTGATCAAGTTTGCGGATGACACCACCCTCATCAGGCTCATCTCAGACAGTGATGAGTCTGCCTACAGGAGGGAGGTGGACCGGCTGGTGTCCTACTGCTCATTGTAAATCAGTCAGTACATGTACATCTGCAGATACAGAGTTTTATAGTTTCATAGCTTTACTTTTATCCTATTTTTAATTATATTTGCGCATTCACACTGCATCTGCTGTTCTACTGTTCATTGCAAATCAGCCAGTGAATGTACATCTGTATATACAGAGTATTATAGTTTTATAGGTTTATTGCTTTACTATTTTATCTTATTTTTACTTGTAACTGCACAATCAGACTGGATCTGCTGCTCTACTGTTCATTGCAAATCAGTCAGTACATGTACATCTGTATATAAGGAGTTTTATAAGTTTTATAGTTTTATTTCTTTATTATTTTATCTTATTTTTCACTCCAGGTTTATTTATCCATTTTGTTCTCTTACTCTATGTTCTATGTTTCATGTTGCACCATTGCACCAAAGCAAATTCCTAGTTTGTGGAGACTTTCACTGACGATGGCAATAAAAATGATTCTGATTCTGAAACTAGATATAAAT
Organism: Etroplus canarensis; assembly: GCA_015106775.1. Taxonomy (NCBI): domain Eukaryota; kingdom Metazoa; phylum Chordata; class Actinopteri; order Cichliformes; family Cichlidae; genus Etroplus; species Etroplus canarensis. Next base: position 11,686 of record VUQH01001208.1, read on the forward strand.
TTTATTAGTTATCAACATGGTACATTTTTGATTTTTCTATGATTGAGAGATTTTTTTAAAAAAGCTACAATTTCAAGTTCGAGATAAGTTCTGCACCTCCACATATGATCACAGACAGTATGTAACAGTTTATTCTCAGAACACTTAATTTGTAATGTTGTGTATAAGAATATATAAAATGATAATTGAAGTTAATTTAGCAACTTTAATAGTTCTGTTAAAAACAGCTCTGTGTATGAAGTTACTTGTTCTAATGAATAAAGGCCTCTTGTGTTTTCTAAGCCCATGAAAGAAGTTCTGTGGTTATTCCTAACACTCTACTGGACACGTGATCCAGCTATGCAGCACATCATCACTAACATCACTTTCTGATTTGGTGTTTCTGGCTCCCCTGTCCTCACATCTCTCTCTCTAAAACTGAACTGCAGCTGCCGTTCAGATGCTAAACAGAAGCGAAAGGGAGCAGAAACACAAGAAATATCACAGATTACTGCCCTCCAATGGCCAAACTGAGGAACTCACCAATCTTCGTCTTAATGCTGGCAGCTTTCATTACGACATCATCAATACAGATTGTTATGTATTGATTCCAGTAATCCTGCCATCTGCATTTAATGATTCATGCAATATTTAATATTAGTGTTCACCTACAGAGCACATTACTTCTCCTTGTTTTCTCATTTGGTTCCGATTGAGTCCTTTGAGTCAGAGCCTGTGTCTTTTTTACACAGCATCTTTCTGCCAGCAAGAATCTCATCCACACTGAGCCAACCAGGAGTTCATCTTCCTGAGCTCCATGTGAGCAGCTTCTCGCTTCCACCCTTTACTCTCCACAAGTGTTCACACTTCTGAGAAGATCACATAATGAGAGAGAAAGAGGAGAATTAAACACCTGAGTTATTTATCCATTGTGTTGATCTGTAACTCATACAGCTGATGGAGTTGTCTGAAACTACAGAATTTTTCTATCATTTTCTAAAATGTTTAGAAATCACAAAAAATTTGAGACACTAAGAAATGGGCATAAAATATTTGTGGCCAAATAGCTCAGTAACCTAAGAGGATTACCTGAAGATTTGATGTTAAATACAATCCCCATGATCTGTGTGAAATAAGGTTCAAGTATCTCAGTAGATAAGACTGTGGTGTTTCTGAGGGTTGTGGTTCGATCCCTGTGAGACTCAGTAAGTTTTTGGCAAACTGTGTATAATATTTACTGAAGAATTTCAGTTAAATTCAATTTATTTGCATAGCACCAATTCACAACAAAAGTCGCCTAAAGGCACTTTACACTTTAAGGTAAAGATACTACAGTATTAGAGAGAAAACCCCAACAACCAGATGATCCCCTATGAGCAGCACTCGGCAACTGTGGGAAGGAAGAACTCCCTTTTAACAAGAAGAAACCTCCGGTAGAACCAGGCTCAGGGAGAGGCAGCCACCTCGACCAGTTGGGGGTGAGGGGAGAGAGAAGACAGAAAGGAGAGCAAAGAGAGACAGACTATGGGAGAGAGAAGACAACATTTAATGACATGCAGTAGTAGCAAATAAATGCAAGGGGAGTGAAAAGAGGTGGGTGGAGAAGAAATGCCCAGCACATCATAAGAAGCCCCCCAGCAGCCTAAACCTGTTGCAGAATAACTAAGACCTAACTATCTTTATCAAAAAGGAAAGTTTGAAGCCTGATCTTAAATGTGGAAAGGGTGTCTGTCTCCTGAAGACAAACTGGGAGCTTTTTCCACAGAAGAGATTAGATTAGATTAGATTAGATTAGATTACTTTATTGTCACATCAACTACATATAAATACACAGTGAGACGAAATAGCATTTCTCCGGACCTGGTGCCCCATACAAGGGTAATGCCAGCCGGCCAGGGCCCGCCTCCGGCCCAGCACAACACCCCACCTGCGATGTCCTCTTCCCCAACCACCGGCATCAGGCGATGCCGAGGACTGAAGGCCTGGTCAAGCCAAGATCAGAGCCCCCAGAAACCGCCCAGCCGCAGCATCAGCCCTGCAACCATACTCCCCCAAAATCCAAAGGCTTTGGTTTCCCAGATGCTGCCCAGCAGGTCATGAAAACAACGCCGCCGGATCACCAGTTAACATCGTCTATGGACAGAGCTACGACGGTATCTGGTCGTCCCCGAAACTCCGACTTTCGAGCACAAACACCACCGTCCCGGCGTCCACCCGAATACCGGGCCGAAACAGGGACAATCACAGGGATACAAGCACCACCTTGGTTCCAGAGTGGCCGCGTGCTACCGTCGCACCGCCATTTTGGCCCTTGATTGGGACCTGATAGCTGAAGGCTCTGCCTCTCATTCTACTTTTAAAAACTTTGGGAATCACAAGTAGGTCTGCACTCTGAGAGCAAAGTACTCTAATGTGAAAATATTGTATAATGAGGTCTTTAAGATAGGATGGGGCCTGATTGTTCAAGACTTTGTAAGTGAGTAGAAGGATTTTAAATTCAATTCTTGATTTAACAGGGAGCCAACAAAGAGAAACCAATATAGGGGAAATATGATCTCTCTTTCTAGTCCCTGACAGAACTCTTTACTGCAGCATTTTGGATCAACTGGAGGCTTTTTAGAACAGCCAGATAGCAATGAATTACAATAATCAAGCCTAGAAGTAATAAATGCATGAACTAGTTTTTCAGCTAGGTGAGTGCACTCCTGTTTTCCTCCTCCGTTTAAGATTTCTGATTGAGCTCCATGCTCTGAGAGCATGCAGGTCTGGCAGAAGAGACAGCGCCATTAGGGTTATCAGGCATTAAAGGCAGGGAATCAGAAGCAACAGTCCAACATCAAACATGCACAGAGTGAGGGTTTGCTGGTTTGGCAGCTTATGAGGCATAAGCAATGATCCAGCGATGAGTCATTGTTCCACTGCTGTTTAAAAAGACAGGGGAAGAGATCAGCTGATAGAGAGCCAGTGTGAGGAGAGGCGTGTCTGGCCTCCCAGCTGCTAGGAGGTGAAAGGTAGTGAAGCCCAGCCCAACCCAACAGAGGGGGAGAAAGATAGAGAGGGTGAGTCCGCACCAGTACGGGGGACCATGACACTAAAGGACATATCCTGATCAAAAATGACTCCAAAATTCCTCACAGTGTCACTGGAGGCCAAAGTAATGCCGTCACAGTAAGTATCTGGTTAGAAAGAGTGTGTCTAAGGTTTTTAGGGTCAAATACAATATCTTCAGTTTTGTCTGGATTTTAAAGTAAAAGATTACAGGCCATCCAGGTCTTTATGTCTTCAAGACAAGCCTGTAGTTTAACTAATTGATTTGAGTCATCTGGCGTCATGGATAAATATAGCTGGGTATCATGTGCATAGCAGTAAAAATATATGCCGTGTTTTCTAATATTGCCTAAGCGAAGCAAGTAAAGAGTATTGGTCCCAGCACAGAACGCTGTGGGACTCCATGACTAAATTTTGTGTGTGAGGAAAACTCCTCATTTACATACACAAATTGGAATCTGTCAAATAAATAAAATTCAAGCCAGGATAATGCATTCCCTTTAATACTAACAGAGTAGTAGTAAGATGTTGTGGTCAGCTGTATCGAATGCTGCACTGAGGTCTAGGAGAACAAGCACAGAGAAAAGTCCACTGTCAGAAGCTATAAGAAGATCATTAGTAACCTTCACTAGTGCGGTTTCTGTGCTATGATGAACTCTAAATCCTGACTGGAATTCTTCAAATAAACCATTCCTTTGCAAGTGATCACACAGTTGTTCAGCAACAACTGTTTCAAGAATTTTTGTAATGAAAGGAAGGTTGGAAATTGGTCTGTAATTAGCTAAGACAGCTGGGTCAAGCAAATGCTTTTTAAGTAGTGGTTTAATTACAGCCACTTTAAAAGCCTGTGGTACATAGCCAGTTAACAAAGATAAATTGATAATATTCAAAATTGAAGCATAAATAATAGTAGAACCTCTTTGAAAAGTCCTGTAGGGATGGGATATACAGAGGGCTTTTGTATAGATTAACAGACTATTTCTCCAGGCCAGATGAAGATGTTCTAAATTAGGGGAACACTATTTCTTCTCACAAACAATTTCATCCATTCCATTAAGAATTTTATCCATTTCACAAACAATTAAAATCAGTTAGATGATTTTTAAAAGAATAATCTACATTTTTGCAGTCCTTTGCATCAATCTCCTGGTATGGCTGCTAATCCAAGTTAATCATTTTATGAGGCTAACTGATCATTAGAAAACCCTTTTGTGTCCTCGGTAGCGTAGTGGTTTGCACATTTGTCTTTGAAGCGAAGGATCCCTGGTTCGATTCCAGGAGGGGAAACAAGCCCCTCTTACCATGGAGGGTTGCGTCAGGAAGGGCATCCGGCATAAAACCTCTGCCAATTTACCTATGCGGATTAATCCGCTGTGGCGACCCCTTGGTGGATAATACAATGGAGCAGCCAAAAGGTACATAAAGGATTATTGAAAAACCTTTTGCAATTGTGTTGCACAGGTGAAAACTATTGTACTAATAAGGTAGCAAAAAAGGGAACATGAAATTCTTTAGGTTGGTTTAGGATCTGAAGTATCAGCAGTTATTTGTTTGTTTTAAATGGCCAGAAAGAAAGAACTTTCTTTAGATACTCATTGAATATGAGAAAGTGCAAAGAAAGTTACAATCTCTTACCATGCTGTTAACTACTCCCTTCAAAGAGCAGCACAAACTGGCTCTGACAAGGACAAAATGGAGTGGTAGACCCTGATGCAAAACTGCGCAAGAAGACAAATATCTGAGAGAGTGTTGTTTAAGACAAAGACGTCTCACAGGTCATCAATAGTGAAGAGGAGACTTCAGGTTGCTGGCCTTCATGGCAGAATTGCCAAGGAAAAGCCATATCTCAGACTGGCCAATAAAAAGAAAAGACTAAGATGGGCAAAAGAGAACAGACGCTGGAAGACTGGAAGAAGGTGTTGTGGACAGATGATTCCAAGTTTGAGATCTTCAGATTGAACAGAATAAAATTTGTGAGAACAAATGAAAAGATGCCAGAACAGAACTTAATACCATTAATCAAGCGTGCTGGAGGCAGCATGATGGTCTGGGGTGCTTTAGAGGTGGTAAAACAGGACATTTGCACAGAGTGGAAGGGCCCTTATGGGAGGAACGCTATCACAAGCTTTTGTAACTCTATGCCTTACACTGACTAGCGCTTGATTCGCCCAATTTCATCCTACAGCAGGATAGTGAGTCAAAACACACCTCCAAAACGTGTCAGCAACATTTAAAGAATAAGAAGTCATCCATAATTCTGACTGTTATGGAGTGGCCAGCACAGTCTCTGGATCTGAACCCTATTGAGCTGTTGTGAGAGCAGCTTGACCGTATGGTATGAAGGAAGACTCCATCAAGCCAAGCCATCCTGTGGGAGATGCTCCAGGAAGCATGGGGTGAAATCTCATCAGATTACCTTGAAATATTGACAACTAGAATGCCTCAGGTCTGCCAGGCTGTAATTGCTGCAAAATGGTGTTTTTTGATGAAGGAAAAGCTTGAAGAACAATTTCATCTTTTGCATTAAAATCATTATTTCTAACTCTGACAATGTCAGCATGTCCTGTTCGTTTGATATATTTCATATTCAGACTAATTTCTTGTGTGTTTTCATGGAAAACAAGATCATTTCCAGTGATCCCAAAGTTTTGAGCTGTAGTGTATGTTGGAAGTCAGGTGCAGGCACACATACATATGCTTTGCATTGATTGCATATTCAGAGTCATGTCTCTATTGTTGTTTGCTGTCTTTAATCTTGTTTCTTGCAAGTTTATTGTGGTTTTAAGGTGTCGCTCTCAGTGCAAGCTAGGTTGTGTTTTTGTTTGTTTGTTAGCAGGATTAGTAGAAACACTGTACTTTACCTTAGCTTTTTTTTCTCATTGTCTTTCACAAGCTTAAAAAGCCAATACATTGCTGGCAGAACAGGGGACAGTTTTCCTCCCACAACTGCTGCACATCATCTCATCTTCCAAATGCTGCAGAAATCAGCCTCCATGAGTTCTGCATCATCTGGGACCCCTGTGGTGTCTTATTAATGGACTGTAGAGACGCCTGCAGAGACAGAACAGCTTGCACACTCTGGTCTCTAACACTGTTCACAAGGACAACAACAGTGAGCATAAACTGTGCATCATGGTGCGGCATGACAGTGACAAGAATGACATTATGGTGCAGTTTAAGCCAACCACCATTGCCCTGAGGCAAGCACTGTAGGTGGAGAGAAAATGTAGCTCCAAATAAAAATACAGTGATATCACTATGACACCCACAAGTTCCCCTTTTAGGGATAGCTGCAAAAGCAAATACTGTTAAGAGATCACAGGGTACTAAAGCTAATCTCACTTACCAGAAGTTGGCAAAAGCATTAGGTGGGTAGTGAGGCACATCCACCTGGGGAAAAAGCAGCTACTGCCCTGGGAAGTCATATACTTTTCACACAAAGTTTTGTCAAAAGTACCACTATCAATAACACCCAGCTGTGTAACCTCCAGAGGACAGAAGCACAGCTCCAAAGGACATAAGAACTAATTCTAACAACAACATAAGCAACCTGTTTGTATAGGTGAGTCCTCTTCATATGTGCATGGTGTATTTCCAGGAATTGCATACTTTTTTGTACTAAAAGCTCCTTCGGCTGCTCCCCTTTTTTTTTCCCAAGGGGATCGCAACAGCAAAAGAATCTACATAGCTGATTTGGTAAAGATTTTATGCCAGATGCCCTTCCTGACATGATCCTCCCATGGGGAAAGGGGCTTGTGTCTCTATCTGAACTCAAACCAATGACGTTTTGGTTGACGCAAATATGCAGACCAGTACACTTGGGAGAGACTTCAGGTGTTAAACGTTTTTAAAAAGAAAATAATTATTTCTAGTACTTCTTTTGCAGTCAATGACTGCCTGAATTCTAGAACCTATGGACATCACCAAATACTGTTTCCTCCCCTGAGATGCTCTGCCAGGCCTTTACTGCAGCTGTCTTCAGTTCCTGCTTATTTGTAGCCTCTCTGCCTGCAGTTTGTCTTCAGTAGACGTGAAGCTGCTCTGTTCAGTTGAGATCAGGTGACTGACTTGACTATTGAAGACAGAAGAAATGGGATATTGTTATGTGAAAAAGCATAGTACTAAGCTTTCATTCAGGCAGCATCACAGTAAGAAAATTGGAGACCTTTTCAATGTTATATCAAAGTGATAGTGCTGATTATGTAATAAATATTATTGCTGTGATGAGAATGTGCCTTTCAGCTGCTCCCTTGTATTCTCCACCAAGGGGTCACCACAGCAGATCAATCTGCATTGGTAATCTGGCAGAGGTTTTACACCAGATGCCCTTCCTGACACACCCCTCCATGGTGAGATAGGCTTGTGTCACCACCTGGGATCAAACCAGGGATCTTTCGCTTGTAAGGCAAAGGCACAAACCACTACGCTACCAGGGACACGATTGCTGCTGCCATAATATTGAGTATTATTATGATGAATATCATTGTTTTTGTTAATGATGGGTACTACAAACTGTTCTGATTCTGTTTGTGTCATCATAATTACATTTCTAATTCAGTTAAACTCATTCTTCCCATATTTTGCAGATATTTTTTTTTACTTTATTTATTTATTCATTCATTCATTCTCTAATTACACCATACCTGTTGCTGTCACTCTGATCCGTTAAGAAGCCAAGGTGTGTGTGTGTGTGTGTGTGTGTGTGTGTGTGTGTGTGTGTGTGTGTGTGTGTGTGTGTGTAAATTTGCAGCATTTCCTCTGTTCTCCATGACACTTGGCGAAATAAAAGCTCACACCTTATGGTAGTGGAGATGCTGACAGTCAGTAAAAAAGGTTCTGCAGCCCAGCCAAACATTTCATTTCTTATCAAAGTCAACTGCGGCACCTAGTGGCAGAAACACAATGGTGCAGCTGCTGCAGGCTACAGTCATTTCACCTGGACAAGGTGAGCATGAAGTGTGTGGACCTGTTTGTATTAAACACAGTATGATTTACAGTCATTCTAATCAGTCTGGGACCTCATCATCCTGCCTGCTGACTCAGCATCTGGAGTCAACAGCCAGCATTTGGGGCCTCAGGTCAGCCCTCATGTATCTTTAGAGATTATTTACACATTAAAAAGTTATATCATCACTAGATGATAGCCTTCGGGTTTTGGGATTAACTTTCAACCACTGCATTCCCTTTTAAGCTCCCCACACAGACTTTACCTGCATGAAAGCCCGCTCAAACATGACTGGTCAACAGAAGTCAAAACAAACTGAAACCAGATATGGAAAAAAAGTATTTCTATATAGAATTTGTCTCTACACATCTGACATGTCCTCATCCACTGAGCTGTGGCACAGATAGATGTCTGCAGATCCAACATGTGGCGAGAAAACGTTCCGTTACTTTAGTCCTGCTCAGACATTTAAACACAGCAGGCTCATTTTAGGAAACGCGAGGCTGGATTTATTCAAATAATTCATCAAGATCGATTTGCTTTTTTATGGCTATTTTTTATGTGAGAAAAAAGTGGTAATATTTAGACGGAACACTTACATTTGACGTAATTAGATCCATTATGGAAGTGTAACAGTTACATAAAGATATTGTGATTGCTCTTCCTGAAGCAAACCCCCATGGAAGGCTTGTCCCCCCACCTGCAAACAAACCAGGGAGCTTTCAGTTGTAAGGCGAATGTGTAAACCACTACACTGACAGCTGTGATGCAGTAAAAGAGGCAAGACGTTATGCCTCCCCATTCCTCTTTTGTCCTTTTTTTCTCACCACTCCTTAATTTTTTTCTTTTTGCTTGTTTCCATTCTACAGTGTCTCAATGCACTGCACTACATTGACATACAGTCCACTGTGAAGGCATTCATACCCTTGAACTTTTCTACATTATGTCAGGTTACAACCACAAACATAAATGTATTTTTATTAGGGTTTCATGTGACAGACCAACACAAAGTAGTGTGTAATTGTGAAGTGGAAGGAAAAAATAATTAATGGTTTTCACATTTTTTTACAAATAAAAATGTAAAAGTGGTGTTCAAGTGAGCTTCTCAGTCTTGGATTTTGTCCTTTTCTTTGGAAATGCTAGGGTCTGAACTAAACATGAAGCTTTACAAATAGTGTGAAGAGTTTGGGGGTGAACTTTAGTTTTCGAGCCATGTGAAATCTCTGAAGGTCATTCATGGAGTCTGTTTCCATAGTCTGCTCTACGGCATGGTGGACATCGCTCTTTAAACTCTTGAAGAAACATTCCATTTCCTGTGCTTCTACTGGCATCGCCTCTTCATTCTTGACTGTTCCTGTTGAGCCTCCGTCAGCTTCTTGTTCTTAGACTCTACATCTTTATTTTCTCCAGCATTTTCTTCTCATAGAACTCTATGAGTTACAACTCTCTTTGCTTCAACATTTCCTGTACTTCAAGGTAGGTGTAGTTGCAGTAAAACTCTCCTCTGTTGTCATCTACCATCTTCTCCAACTTCTCCATCAGATCCAGGACCTGAGTATGATCATCAAACTGGTTGTTGTTAAAGATATGGAATCAGTTTTGGACCTTCTTCAGGATCTCCTTCAGCTCAGGTCCAGCCTTATCCAGCTCTCTCTGGATGTCAGGTTCAGCGTGGTCATCCTGGGTGAACAGGGTAATGGTGTACCTCCAGGCATCTCTTTACAGAATCTCTTTCCTCTGGTGTGAAGGGTCCCACTTTAATGACCAGCAGGGCGTGAGGCCCCAGGGCTGACATGTGGATGCCTTTGGCAAAAAGTGCATGTGCAGTGTGGCTGGGGTTCTTTATGGTGCAGTGGGCCCTCTTTCTGCATGTGGTGTTTCAGATGTCTGTGGTGGAGGGTAGGCTGCTCCCAACAATCCTCTGTACAGCCTTCATCAACCTCTGGAGACCCATCCTCTCAGCTACAGAGCAGCTGCCATGCCACACAGCAATGCTGAAGCAGAGGACACTGTCCATCACACATCTGTAGAAGGAGGACAGAACTGAGCCTCCAAGTCCAACACTCCTCAGTCTCCCGAGGAAATAGAGGCGCTAGTGAGCCTTCCTAACCAAGCAGGAAGTGTTGTTGCTCCAGGTGAGGGCCTCACTGAGGTGAACACCCAGGTACCTGAAGCTGGGGACCACTTCCACAGTGAATGGGGTGAGTGGGTGTCTGTGGGTGATGTCTGCTCCTCCTGAAGTCCACAATCATCTCCATCAATGCAGCGTGGCATGGAGGCAATCAGCCTGCAGCACTGCTCAGGTGTAATGGAAGCCCAGGTTGCTTTGAACCTTCAGGTCATCTGCATTGTTGGGTCTGGTGTCTCATCTTCCTCTTGACCCCCATAGATTCTCTATGGGGTTCAGGTCAGGTGAGTTTGCTGGCCAGTCAAACACAGTAACACCACGGTCACTGAACCAGCTTTTGGTATCTTTGACAGTGTGGGCAGGTGCCAAGTCCTGCTGGAAAATGAAATCAGCATCTCCATAAAGCTTGTCAGCAGAAGGAAGCATGAAGTGCTCTAAAATGTCCTGGTAGATGGCTGCGTTGACTGTGGACTTCAGAAAACACAGTGGACCAACACCAGCAGATGACATGGCCGCCCAATTCATCACTGACTGTGGAAACTTCACACTGGACTTCAAGCAATGTGGATTCTGTGCCTCTCCACTCTTCCTCCAGACTCTGGGACCTTGATTTCCAAATGAAATGCAAAATTTACTTTCATCTGAAAAGAGGACTTTGACCACTGAGCAACAGTCCAGTTCTTTTTCCCCACAGCCCAGGTAAGACACTTCTGACGTTGTCTCTGGTTCAGGAGTGGCTTGACACGAGGAATGTGAC
>VUQH01001210.1:4448-17614 GCA_015106775.1 Etroplus canarensis
AAGGCAACTTTAAATGTAAGTACAGCAAATGGTTGCTCTCACATCATTTGCAATCACAACACAAGGAAGGTAGGTGGATGTGTACACCTGGAATTCAACATCTGTAGTGCAAAAATTTATTTTAAAAGAAATTTGTTAGAATAAAAATTTTAACTTCTGTTTTTGAATCTTTCACACTATATGGACAAAAAGATTGGGCCACCTTCTCACTACATCTACAACACTTTTTATGTCATCCCATTCTGAATCCAAAGGCCTTCATATGGAGTTGGTCCCCCTTTGCAGTTATAATAGATTTCAATTTTGTTCATTCATCTAGAAAGGCATTTATGAGGTCAGATATTGATGTTGGACAAAAGGGCCTGGCTTGCAATATCTGTTCTAGTTCGTCCCAAAGGTTTTTGATAGGGTTGAGGCCAGGGCTCTGTTGGGGCCAGTACAGTTATTCTAAGCCAAACTCATCCATCCATGCTTTTATGGACATTGTTTTGTGCATTCTTTCAAAAATGTTCATAAAGGCAGACTGCATGGCTAGGTGCTTGATTTTATACACCTGTTGCAATGGGAATGAATGAAATACATGAATTCAATGATAAAGTGTTGTGGTCCAATATTTTTTTTCATGTATGTGAAGTTGTTTGACAGCAGTGTTTGAGTGATAATCTGTAAGAATTGATGCTTTAAACTCTGTTACACTGTTACACATTTCCCCTTTAGATAGAATAACTAGTATCATTTCACAAAATAACCAATCATATTTAAAGTTAAGTTGAGAAAGTTTTTTTTTTTTTTAAAGAGCCAGGAAGTGCAGATCCAGGCACATTCTTTAGATGCCAGATTGGGGAAAAAATAAGTAATTGGATTCTTAGAACAGCCTTGCAAAGACAACAAAGGATCTTCACATGCTATTATCTTTGTGTAACATGCAGAATTTTCCTTTTCCCAGCAGAAGTTTGATTCATAAAACAGACTGATGTCTAAAAAAAAGGATACAATTGAAAAAAATAAGATTGATCCCAGTTCTGATCAGCTGTAAATTTCTCAGCCTGATAAATAGTGATAATCCTGCTCAGTATGTTGATTGACACATATTCTGGGATGATATTGGCCTGTCACAGATACGTAAATATTAGCATATGTTGTCCGATATGTGCAGATGAAAGCCTGTATGACAGACTGCATTACTACATTGTGCTCTCAGCACTGTCTGCAGCACATAGCAGAATACACATCACAGCAGGTCAGATGGTCGTATGGTATCTTCACAGTAAGTTGCTCACTAGTTTGAGAAATACTTTGCTAGAATAACAAAAACCCTTTTTCATATATCTCTAACATATCAGATTTAAAAACATGAAGAATATTGGCAAGAATTTTTGAGGCATCATGATTGGGTATAAATATAGCATCCATCAAAGGTTCTGTCTTTGCAAGCAAGGATGGGTCATGGCTCACCCCTTTGTGCCTAAATCTGAGCGAGACTTGTTAGTTGGTTTAAAAGGAACATTTCTCAACACAAGATTGCAGAGAAAGTAGGTTTGCATAATACTGAGAAAAGATTCAAAGAAATAAGAGATGTCTCAGTGTGTAAAGGGCAAGGTTGGAAACCACTGATGAATGCGTGTGATCTTCGAGCCCTCAGGCAACACTGCCTGAAAAGCGCTGCCACGCTACTTTGACAAAGTCTGTCACTGCATCCAGAAATACAACTTGAAACTAAATTGTGTTCTCTGGGCCCAAGCCTATCTCAGATGGAACTAAAGACTGAGGAACCATGTGCTGTGTTCGGATGAGTCCACATTTCTACTTGTTTTTGGAAAAAACAGGCCAAAAGTTCTCCATGCCAAAGATGAAAATGATCATCCAGATTGTCATCAGAACATAGCGTACAATCCAGCATCTGTGATGGTATTTAACAGGAAGCGAAACATTTGTGATCAAGAATCTCTTTTGCAAGAGTGTCCTGAACTGTTGAAGTCAGCATTAACCAAGCATGTTTTTAAAGGCAGAGGAAACCGGAGCTTCCAGAGAAAACCCATACAAGTACAGGGAAAACATGTAAACTCCACACAGAAGGGCCCTACCCAGGTTTTCCTCTTGCTGTAAGGCAAAAGTGATAAATGCTGAGCCAGCAGCAGCACGGTGGCTCAGTGCCAGTATGGGGGTGCATCAGTGTCTACGGTATGACTGAGTTGCAAGTATGTGAAGGTACAATTGGCTCTTTATTCAGACTTCAGAGTAAGCTATAGTGTCATCTCTTCCCAAGACATCCATGCTTATTTCAGCAGGACAATTCCAGCCCATGTAGACTACAACAGTGTGGCTTCATAGACACAGAGTGCATGTGTGTTACTGGCCTGCTGCCAGTCCAGATCTAGCTCCTATTGAAAATGTATGGCACATCATGAAGAGAAGAATCAGGCAATGGACTGTTGAGAAGCTGAAATGTTATATCAAGAAAGATTCCCCGTTGCAAAACTACACCTGAGTTCCAAATTGATTAAAAAGGGTTATTTTAAAGACAGGTAATGGAACGTAGTGGTAAACATGCCTCAGTCCCTGTTGTTGCTGAGTGTGTCGCAGCCATCAAATTCTTAATTTGTCTGTATTTACAAAATACACTTAAGTTGATCAGTAAACTACTGAAAATCTTTTCTGTGTACTTTTGTCAGTTAAAATAAAGGTTCACGTGAACTAATATCACAGATTTTTGTTTTTAATGCATTCTGAAAAATATCCCCAACTTCTCAGGAAATGGAGTTTGTACTTAGATGTTAAAAGACTTGATAAACAAGAAACTTTTCTCAGAAAAATACTGTTATTTCCCACATCATCCCCACATAAAACTGTTTACAGCTAGCTTACCGAAACTACCGAAAGAGACAATCTAAGTTCCAGCAATCCTCCATAAAACTGGCACTTAATTTCATCACACCATGACAATAATTTGACACAGATCATATTAGTCGCCCAATATGTTGGATATATTATTGCTAATATACTGACTAAATTCAATATCAAAGCACAATTACTGTCTTTTACAAGTTTTTAAACATGCTCATGAACACAGGAGCATGTGACATCTATGAGGAGATAAACACTGGAGGTTATTTCAGCCCACAGGGGAAGAGCAGAGAGATCCGGAGCTGCACAGAGACAGAGGCAAACAACAGCTACTCTGACACTGAGGGAGATGTTTAGTCACGACTGCATCGGTGTCCCACTCTTGCAGAGTGAGAAGGCAAAGAGAGGACTCAAGTGAGAGGAAAAGGTGACATGGGGGAAGAGGGGAGGCAAGGGGGAGGGCTGGTGGAGGCAGAAAGGAGAAAGGTGAAGAGGGAGCGAGTGCTGTTTATATGAGCAGCGCATGCACAGACATTAACCCTCCCCATTAATGAAACGCTGGAGGGACTTCTCATGGGCAACACTAAACACAGGAAGGAAGCAGAGAAGGAGAGGGCGAGGGTGAGGTGGAAGAGGAGGAGGAAAGTTGCACGCAGAGGGACAGGGGGGGTGATTCTATCCGGCCTTGTCACTTTTCCTGCCCTCATTGCCGGTTCAATCAGTAACACACATTAGGAGTAAATTGAGTGGATAGATGATGCAGCTGCTTTCAACCAGTCTGGGGCAGACAGAGCAATTACCAGTGCTGGGCCGTGTTTAGCTGTGTGACGTGCACACCAGCACCGTATGACTTAAGATGACTTAAGATAGGGCAGTGGGTGGATGGAAATGTTGTGGGTGCATTTCTTTCTGCTCAACTGATTTGATATCTGTAATGGTAAGAAATGAAATGACTGCTTTAATTCATGGACAGAAAAAAAGGACAGACTTGTTATTCTCAGTCAGTCAAGAGTGCAAGTCCTTTCACCTGTAAAATGGTACAAAGGACAAGATGAGGTGTAGCTCACACACTGGCTGCAAATATCACTGAAGGACAAATTGTAAAACTGAAGAAAAATGAACAATTTAAAGAAGCGAGCCATATTACAATGATGCCCTACCATTTCTAAATCCTAAAAACCTCAGGTTCCGTGTAGTTAACCACATTTACATATTGCAACCAGTTCAACTCCTAATAATGACAGTTTACCATTCCTCATCCCAAAAACAGACATGAAACAACAAGATGACACGCTGCATGTGTGTGGGAGTTAACAAGAAGGTCTAGAAATTAATTTTAAGACTGCTTTAATTTCCAAAAAATTACAGCCTAACGGTCATTTTAGTAAGTGAGGATGTATGATGTACTCATGAGGCTGTGAAGCAGAGACAGCAAAAGAGCAAAGAGCAAGACACATGTAAAAGGCGCCCTCATCTGGTCATTTTTATCAATTACAGCATTGAATCCAAAAGAATAAAAATGAGAGCCTAGCTCTGAAGATATATTTACTAGTTCCTTATAGAATAACAGCATAATGAAATCTGACCCCAGATTTACCCACAAGCTGCAAAAGCATTTCAAAACATATTGGCATAAGGGACCATGTTAAAGGTAAGAGGTTAACAGAATCAGAATCAGAATGATTTTTATTGCCATTGTCAGTGAAAGGCTTCACAAACTAGGAATTTATTTCGGTGCAATGGTGCAACATAAAACATAGAACATAGAGTAAGAGAACAAAATAGATAATTAAAACTAGAGTAAAAATATGATAAACTAATAAAGCAATAAAACTATAAAAGTTATAAAACTCTGTATATACACTATATAACACTACCTGTAAGACAAAGCAGTGACTTCATATTATATATTTACCCGCAGTCGTTAGAAATAATTAGCTTAGAGGTTATCTGTTTGCTAATGTGGCATAGGTGTATTTTATTAAGTAATTAGTGCAGGTGGGGAGACAAGCCCCTCTCACCATAGAGGTTTGTGTCAGGAAGGGCGGCTGGTGTAAACAACCTCTACCAAATTACTTATGGGGATTATTTGGCTGTGGATATCCCTTGGGGAGAATACAAGGGAGCAGCTGAATGTACAAAGTCTTACTGAATATTACTCCACAGCTATTTACATGGAATTACTAAACTGTGGTTTAAAGTCCAGTTGAGGGTTGTTGTTTTTTTTACAGTTTATTAAAGAAATTATTATGATATATTAAAGAATTTCACCAATGTGGGATAAATAAAGTATTTCTTTTCTAAATTAATAATTACTGCAACAGATACTGAAAGTTTGGATATGCTACTGAGCAGCTAATGTTCAGTCTCAAAACCAGTCATTCATAGCTCATAAAGCTTTAACTTACTTCATTTCTATCAAAATCAAACCTCCTATACTAATGGAGGCTGAAGTTTAGCCCCTTGTGTGTCTCCATGTATATCAAGAATCTGTAGTTCATACCTTCACCACAGCAGATACAACAGTATGAAGAAAACTAAGAAAACTAAACTAAGAAAACTTTATCACATAGTGGGGAAATTCTTTTGCGTTCCCTTGAAACAGTAAAAAGAAAAGGTTGTAAGAGATAACCAAAGAAAATATGCACAGAGTATGCTGCTTTAACCAAAATTTACCAAGTCATTAACCACAAAGAGGCAAAAAACATAATTCATTTTATGAGGTGTGTCAGCAGTTGGATGAGCGTTTGAATGTTAGGTGTATGGGGTTGTGCAGTGTACAATAAACCCTAAAATAACCAGGCCAAGGCCTACCAACCAAACAGCATGGTGCTGGGTGACTGGAGAGCAAGAAAAGCCTGAGACAGCCAGCTCTTAAATGATCCAGGGAGAATGGCCAGGTTCTCCTAGTTGCACTGATAAACTCCCAGAAGCCTGAAAGGCAACTCAGATGACTAATAGGGAAAGCATACGCTGCTAAAAATATTAAAGGAACACCTTGAAAACACATCAGCTCTCCATGGGGAAAAAATCATGCTGGGTATCTATACTGATATGAACTGGGTAATGTGTTATGTATGAAAGGATGCCACATTGTTTGATGGAAATGAAAATTAACAACCTACAGAGGGCCGAATTCAGCCTGAAAACCAAAGTGAAAAAATGATGCAGCAGTCTGGTCCATTTTGCTGAAATTTAATTGCAGTAACTCAAAATTGTACAAAATCTGGCCATGTTCCTAATAAGAAGACGGCTGGTGTCCGGGGGAATCGCCTCCCAGATGTGGACCAGGGTATCACTGAGCTCCCCCAGACAGTCTGAGGTGTCAGATGAACCAAACCATAATGTCCCGGAGTTGTTCTAATGGATTTAGGTCGAGCGAGCATGGGGTCCAGTCAGTGATATCAATTCCTTCATCCTCCATGAACTGCCTGCATACTCTGGCCACATGAGGCCAGGCATTGTCTTGCACCAGGAGGAACCCAGGACCCACTGCACCAGTGTAGGGTCTGACAACAGGTCCAAGGATTTCATCATGATACCTAATGGTAGTTAGGGTGCTGTAGCCTAGGCTGTAGAGTTCCGCGCATCCCTCCATGGATATGCCTACTTAGACCACCATTGACACGCGACTAAATCGGTCGTGCTGAATGATGTTACAGGCAGCAGAACGTTCTCCACAGCTTCTCCAGATGCCTTCACATCTGTCACATGTATTTAGGGTGAACCCGCTTTCATCTGTGAAAAGCACAGGGTATCAGTGGTAGACCTGCCAATTCTGGTATTTCATGGCAAATGCCAATCAAGCTCCAGTTGGTGGGCTCTGTGCTCATTACCATGCAGTGGCCTGCTGGAGGTCATATTGTAGGGCTCTGGCAGGGCTTACCTGTTCCTTCTTGCACAAAGGAGCAGATGCTGATGTGTTAAGGATCTTCTACGACCCTGTCCAGCTCTCTTAGACTAAATGCCTGTTTCCTGGAATCTCCTCCATGCTCTTGAGACTGTGCTGGAAGACACAGCAAACCTTCTGGCAATGTCAGGTATTGATGCGCCATCTTGGAGAAGTTGGACAACCTGTGCAACCTCTGTAGGGTCCAGGTATTGCCTCACGCTACCAGTAATGACACTGACCCTAGCTAAATGCAAAACTTGTGAAAAACAGTCAGAAAAGATGAGGAGTGAAAAAATATCAGTAGCCTCCACCTGTAAAATCATTCCTGTTTTGGGGGTCATCTCATTGTTGCTCCTCTATTGCACTTGTTGTTGATTTCATTACCACTAAAGCAGCTGAAACTGAATACCAACCCCCTCTGCTACTTAACTGACCAGATCAATATCCCAAAAGAGTTACTAACTTGATGCTATACTCTGATTACAAAGTGTTCCTTTAATTTTTTTGAGCAGTGTACATCAGGCCTGGCCAAGGTAGGGTGGCAGTCACACAGGGTATACTGTAGCTCATTATTTTATACGCATTATATATCATTAGGTCAAAGTTGAATGTGGATAAAGTATGATAAGGTCCCTCGGGGGGAAATATGTTTTAGACACCTGGCTGCTAAATCACAGCAATAGAATCACACCATGTATAAACAAACCTACAAACTGTTGCTCTCATGGGATTTCCCTGCACAAATATCTCCAGGGTTTACAGAGAATGGTCTGAAAATGAGAAAATATCCAGTGAGCAGCAGTTCTGTGGATAGAAATGCCTTGTTGATGCCACATGTCAGAGAAGAACGTCCAGACTGCTTGGGGTTGTGAAGGAGATTCCTGTCATGGATGTGCAGCCAATAAAATCTGCATCAGCTGTGTGATGCTGTCATGTCAAAATGAAGCTAAATCTCAGAGGAATGTTTGCAGCACCTTGTTGAATCAATGCTACAAAGAATTAAGGCAGTTCTGAAGGAGAAAGGTGGTCCAACCCGATACTTGCAAGATTTACCTAAACAGCGCGCACACACACACACACACACACACACACACACACACACACACTGGGGTCAGCTGATTACAGGGGTATTTTAGCCCCCTGGGGCTAGTCCATTCAATGTGGGGTTAGCACACAAGTTTAGGGTATTTACACCATTTGAATTTCTAAGGCTTTGATTGGGGATTTTGTTTAGTCCTGCTGGGGCCACCAGTGCTTACAATGTCCCCTAAAGAGCTGACTGAGGATGGCTCAGCCTGAGGTGCCACTGTGCTCCTGGGCATTACATAGCAGTACGTGACATCTAACAGGACTCTCTCTCGCTTTCTTACTCTCTTACTCTGCTACTTTTGACTTACGGTGCTTAAAAAATATATTAGACCACCTAGGTTCGATTCCAGGTGGGTACACAAGCCCCTCTCATCATGGAGGGTTGGGTCAGGAAGGGCATCCGGCATTAAACTTTTGCCACATTACCAATGCGGATTAATCCGCTGTGGTGACCCCTTGGTGGAGAACACAAGGGAGCAGCTGAAAGGTACATTGTAAAAAAAAACAAAAAACAAAACATAAAAAGTCCATACAGCATCATAAAGTCCTTTAATGCAGGCTTCTTCTTTTTCACTGAGTTCTCTGTGTTTTACCATTCTGAACAGAAATGAGGAATTTCAAACTGAATTCACCTTTTTATACCCAAATTTGAGCCAGCACACTGGGCTGCTCTAAGAAGTCAGAAATTAATTGCACATAACATTCAACCACTAAAACTCTCCTAACTCTCCTATTTAACTGTGACAAATCTACATTAATATATATTTCACTTCCATATACACTATGCACAAATTACAGACCAAGGATTTGTTTCTTTCATCGTACACTGGCCTGATGCAACAGGTCACCAAGTCACTCTGCCAAACAACAGAAGTTGTGACTGCACAGTGAGGGCCGGTGGTCGGCGTAAAGGCCCCCCTGTCCAGCCAGAGCCACAAAAAACAAATAGCTAATTTGATTTTATTGTACTGCTGGAGGACCACTGGTCCCCAGAGACAGATGACAGAGCAGTGAAGCAGAAACGCAGAGGAGGTAAATTAGACTCAATGCAGTCAACACACTGCCAAAATTAGGAAATACAAGCACTCTCAGGGAGGCTGTCTTTGATATACATTTAGTCTTTTAATTATTAAAGCAGGGGGTGAACTGATACCACTAATGTGATGTCAGAATTTGTCATTTGTCATATTTTTAGAAAATGATGACACAATAAAATCAGCAGTAATGTATAAATTAAGATCCAGCAACCTACACAATTAAGGATAAACTTGAAATCATACAAACCTCAGTTATCATATTAAAAGTGCATAACACAGCTGAATTAGTTCTGAAATATTCCAAGCATTGTCAACATGCTTTTAATCAGCAACATTTCCAAGGGATGTATTGTGCTTTTGATCTCATGAATTTTAGTGAAAACTATATTGTTGTTGTCCTGGTGACCAAAGGAGTTATGTTGTCAGGGGCATAATACTCCTGATAGGGTCTCTCAAAGAAAATTAGTCCTGGGTGAAGGGCCAGACCAAGTGAGATTCACAAGACGTCTATATTTGAAAAATCCATGTTACCCCATCCATAGTGGTGTTACTGAGGCCCCATCCTGGAGCCAGGGCTTAGAAAGGGGCTCATCAGCAAGCTTCTGGTGACTGAGCCTCAGCTCACAGGGCCTGGGTGGAGTTCCCACCTGGGCCCTGGAGGAGGTTAAGCATCTCTGGGTCTTCTTCACAAGTGAGAGAAGGACGGAGCAGGAGGTTGACAGGGGGATCGGTGTGGCATCTGCAGTGATTCAGATGCTGTACTGGTGTGTCACGGTGAAGAGTGAAATGCTCACTAAAGTGAAGCTGTTGATATACCAGTTGATCTATGTCCCTGCCGCCCACATATAGCCCAGTGTTGTGGGTAGTGACAGAAAGAATGAGATCAAGTGATAGAAATGAGCTTCCTCCAAGGAGTGTTTGGGCTCTCCCTTAGAGACAGGAGCTCGGTCATTTGGGAGGGGCTCAGTGTAGAGCTACTACTCCTCCACTTCAAAGGTGGTGGTTTAGGTGGTTCTGGCGTCTGGCCAGGATGTCTCCTAGGTGAGGTGTTTTGGGCATGTCCAACCTGTAAGAGGCCCTGGGGTAGACCTAGGACACAGTGGAGAGATCATATCTCTCAGCTGGTTTGAGAAAGACTTGATATTGCCCTGTAAGAACTAGAGGTGGTGGTCAGTGAGAGGGAGGCCTTGGAATACCTGACATGGATAAGCAGTATGCATGGTAATTTATAGAGAGGTTATTTTTTTAACCTTCCACAAGCATTGTGTGTATAAACTGCATCATCTGGATATAAGATAATATTTCTGGCTGTTCCCTTGTTTTTCCCCAAAAGGTCACACCATAGGTAACCTGGCAGAGATTTTACACTGGATGCCTTCGCTGTCACAACCATCCTGTTATGGGAAGGGTATGTGCCTTCACCTGGGCTCAAACCAGGGAGATTTTTCTTATAATGTAATACACTAACATTGGGATGTAATATAATATGCCTTTTTATGGTCCAGTGTATTTGGTCTACTGACAATTACAATGATCATCTGCTACTACTTAATTGCATTTGGTTTTGCAGAATTACATTTAGCAAGTTAGTTCCATTGTAAATCATTGCTCCAAAATGCTGTTTTAGCACAAGTTTTCATCTGTGAAGGTGTCTATATTTCTGCATAAATATAGCCTAAAACAGTATCAGATTTTTGCCACTCATGGAAATATACTGCTGGGTAACTGCCCCTCAATAAATCAAAGGCCAGGTTTAATGTTGTCTCATAAATTTAATTGGGTTTCTTTGCCTACTTTAAGGAGTTCTGTGAAGATCTGATGATGTGGTGACTACAGGACTACATTTATGCAGCAATAAAGAAACTTTGAAAGAGTTCCTGTAACTTTACTCATAGAAGTATACATCAGGGTATGAGTATATAGTTGAAGTATAAAGTTTAATAAATACAAATACACAAGTTATGTACAAATACCTGAAGATGGTAGTAAAATTAAAGTACTTCTGTTTGTCCACACGCCAGCATGCAATATACCATTTTAATCCTATTAAACACACACTCTGACAAGGTAATAAATGCCTCAACAGGCACTCCAAACACAAACACACACTTATGGCCATAAACTGCAGTCGGCAGGCCTGCTGCGCTGCCTGCCATAAAGGTTCCAATCAGAGTGACCTCTACAGTACAGAATCAGCCTGAATGAAGGGGCTGTAAAGTCCTTCATCACTGTACTCTGCACTAAAGAGCCAAATAAATTGGCCCTATAAACAACATGAGGGGTCCCTATCAGACACACTGAAGTTGGGTGGGACAGATGGAGTGTAGTGATGGGGTAGGTAGGGACGGATGTACGTAATTAAAGCAGGAGTCAGGACTCTGAGGAGGCCAACAGATGGAGAGGAGTTAACCCCCCCCACCCCCATGGATCCTAATTCCACAGAGGACTGAGCCTGGCAAGCACAGGAACGCTAAGAGTAGTGTGGGTGCACGCGCTTGTGTGTGTGTGTGTGTGTGTGTGTGTGCGGCCTTGGGTGTGTGATAAGCACATGTTCCCCTGGGTGAGTTCTTGAGTGATCTAACAGGGGCAATTAATTTGTTTTATATACAATTTAACTCTTCGGAACACCGACAAAGGAGGCAGTCCTCTGGGAGCTCTGAATGCTCTCTGATACAAACCAGGACCACAGGGGAGATGCACAATCAGCTCGCAATGAGAATGCCCATTTATGCCCAAGCTTTCATGTGTACTGATGAGGGTGAGGTGGGGGCGATCCACATGTAAACTCATTTTCCTCCATGAATATGTAATGGAGACTGATGAGGCTAATGACTTGTAGAGGTGACCTACTTATTTAAACCAAGGAAACAGGGATCTGAGAGTTTCATCTGTCGCACATAAGAGAATTGTCCGATTATTTATGTACAAGCGATGCTTGTGATATCCCAAGAGAGGCTATCATCTGACTGACAATGTCTTTTTGATCTAATTTATGCCCCTTTATCTCTGAGTTGCCAGTTGTCCTGCAGAGGACACAACAATGTGACCCTTTCCCGTCCTCTTTCAGTGCTTTGACACATAACAAGGAATCTGCAAAATTTTGCAAAAAAACCCCCCAAAAAATCAGAAAATCAAAATCTGTCTAAATTGAAAAAGAATAGCAAAAATACACTGACAGTTTGCCTTAAAGATGCAAGAAATTTTGTACAGTATGTTTTTGTGAATACAGTTGATAACTTTAAATGGTGATGTTGTCAAGGAAAGCGGTATTAACAGTAACAATAATCCACTGTGGTATTTTTTATGAGTCTCAGTCATGTGTGAGTCCAATCATGACTCACGTGCACAAGATCATGTTGTATCAAGTCCATCTACTTCATTTTATTACATTTTCTTCAACCTGGAAGTAAAATTCTTGAGGATGAAAATATCTTTCGCAACAGGGTCCTTGGCCCAGATTGGTAACATTAACTCATCATGTCTTCTGATGATAGGAGAAACCAAACATATAAATATCAGGTTCCAAACCAGATTCCCTTACTGTGGGGCAACACGGCTAACCCCAGAGCCACTATGTTTTAGTAAGAAGGAAACCCAGACATCTGATTACAAGGAAATTAAAATGTGGTTATGAATGTGCCAATAGACTTAGGGAGTCAGGTGAATATAAATGTCATACATACACACACACACACACACACGTGTACATCTCAAAAAATTAGAATATCATGAAAAGTTCAATATTTTTTGTCACTCATTTCAGAAAGCGAAACCCATATATTAAGAATCATTACACAGAGTGAAATATTTTAAGCCTTTATTTCTTGAAATTTTGAGGATTTTGGCTTATAGATAATGGAAACCCAAATTTCAGTGTCTCAGAAAATTTAAATATTGTGAAAAAGTTCAATACTGGAAAGTCATGGTGTCACAGCCTAATCAGCTAATTACCTCAAAACACCTGCAAAGGTTTCCGGAGCCTTTCAGTGGTCTCTCAGTCTGGATCAGTAGGCTACACAATCATGGGGAAGACTGCTGATTTGACTGGTGACCAGAAGACAGTCACTGACACCCTCCACAAGGAGGGTAAGCCACAAAAGGTCAATGCTTAAGAAACTGGTTGTTCACAGAATGATGTATCCAAGCATATTCATAGAAAGATGAGTGGAAGGAAAAAGTGTGGTAGGAAAAGGTGCACCAGCAAAAGGGACAACCACAGCCTTGAGAGGATTGTCAGGCAAAATCCATTCAAGAAATTGGGGGAGCTTCACAAGGAGTGGACTGAGGCTGGAGTCAGCACATCA
>VUQH01001211.1:0-18428 GCA_015106775.1 Etroplus canarensis
ACTGACAAAAAGACAGGAAGCAGAGCTGGAGGTGGCAGAACTGAAGATGTTGAGATTTTCCCTGGGAGTGACCAGGACGGACAGGATTAGAAATGAGTATATCAGAGGGACAGCTCATGTTGAGAAGTTTGGAGACAAAGTCAGAGAGGCAAGGCTGAGATGGTTTGGACATGTTCAGAGGAGGGATAGTGGATATATTGGACAAAGGATGTTGAAGATGGAGCTGCCAGGCAGGAGGAAAAGAGCTTCACCACAGAGAAGATTGATGGATGTAGTGAAGGAGGACATGCAGAGGGTTGTTGTGAGGGAAGAGGCTGCAAGGGATAGGGTGAGATGGACTCAGATGATCCGCTGTGGCGACCCCTAACGGGAGCAGCCAAAAGAAGAAGAAGAAGAAAAGAAGATACTCCTTCACAACAGTAATCCTGCAAGTTGACAAATGATGAGCTGGGAGTCTTACTAATGCCATAACCTGGTGTTTCAGGACAAAGATACCAAATGGCACATAGTGCATATTGCTGTCGCACCAGCAGCTTTGAAAAATGCTACTTATTAAAATCTGGGATATGGGCTGACTAATCCAAATGTACCAAAATTTGCTGCAATTCGCTTAGTTCATGAGATACTCATTATGTAATCAAACCTGTTAGAGCTAAACAGACATAATATATACTGGCATGTAGACACAAAAGCCTAACTTTAATTTTAAATATTCTAAATATAGTATTATCTATATCAAAGTATACTGATATATATAATACTTTATATTGATCTGTTGTCTTTCTTACAGGGAAACATATTTTTCTTATAAAATACTAGCATTCTGCTGATCTATGCTGATTAAGGATTTACAGTAAGACATGCCACTTACTCATTTATATCTTACACTACCAGTTTGGACACACTTGGCCAAGCGTGTCCAGACTCTTGACTGGAAGTGTATATTACATTTTTGAGAGCTGTACATTTTTTCTGGATAACTTACTTGGAAAGGAGGTTTAAAATAGGTCAAAAGTATTAAAAAAATATACAAAAAACTATATAGTTTTTACTTTTGCAAAGCAGTAATGAATATGTCATTTATTTTCATTAAGCAATGAACATGCATGGTGTGGTAATAATGGCCTGGTGTACTTAAAGGAAAATGGCCTTCCTGAGGCAATACAGGAAGGCCATTTAATTGTCGTGTTCGCAGTAAAGGACAAAGATCATCTGCCACATCAGCGTTGGGAATATTAGGACAGACATTGTCTCAGCTCTGAATTGTCTGTAACAACATTACTTCAGTATGTCACAATTCATCATCTAAACAAGGAATATATTGGTCCAGCATGTAAATGATGGAGGAAGGAGTTTAATATCAAGTCTCTGTATAAGAGTGACTAAGATTTTGGGCTTCTTTGTTTCTCCCCTGAGCAGCTCATAAAACTGCAACAAGCAAAGAGAAATTTTAGTTTACCTTAAAGTTAAACTGACTCTATTAATTAGGTTATACACACTCTAATCAGGACCCCCCATAATAAGAATTATTTAGTGTTAAATATGAGCGCAAAATGCTGTCTAACACTACTTTCCCACCGCAGGCAATTCCAATTTTTTGCTGAGATCTGATTTTTGCCCTTGCAAAATATTTTCATTACTATGTACTACTGCAATATAGTCAGCTCATGTATGACAAGGTAAAAGGAATGCAAAATTAAAACATAAAATTTGTTGCAGTCAAGTGGTAAAGTGATAAAGCAATGCTTGAAATTTTGCTATACTCTTTGGCATACATTGTTTAAAAAAATCCAAACATTTCCACTGTAAGCAAGGTTTAGTGCAAAAATTGGCACAGAAATAAAAAAAATTGATGGCTTTAATATGTAATGGAGAAAATCCTGTCATATTTTGACTCATCACAGGAAAAAACATTCTCTTTTCTGCTTAGTACCTTGGCCATGCTCACTCAGTGACGCAAGCAAGATAGCAAGAAAGTATTAAACTACAACTGACTGTGTGTGTGAACAGCTGCACCAATTCAACTCTGCTGTTCCTTATGGGCCGCAGAATTAGTGAGTGGATAGTGCTACACATTAAACTGAAACCTCCATCCTTCCCCTCTGGGCAGGTCGCAGCTGCAGTGCTGAACAACTTTTCTGGCAGAAACCTTGTAACACACAAAAAAGACCCAGCTCCAATCCCAGCACCTTCCATCTTGTTGTCATGGTTGTAGTTGTTGCTATCCCAACCCCCAGCTGGCTGTTATGTCTCATTAGTATTAGGTGTGCAGATCTCGGGGGAGCTGGACAGTTACTCTGCCAGAGTCCCTAAAACTCTTTGGTCCACCAGCTTGTCTTGATGTGACACCATCTGGTCTTGGCCTCTATCAGGTTCAGTCACTTTGTGTTCATAAGTACACAGTGAGGGCTAATATAGGGCTATTACACACTGTATTGTGGATAAAAGAAGTGTGTTCTCTCTCTCTCTCTCTCTCTCTCTCTCTCTCTTGTTTTTTTTTCCTACAATTGAGGGTCAGAGATGCTGCTTTGACTGGTGTGCAATTCTCCACGGAGGCTGATTCACCATGGTGGGAGGTGTCAGGTTGCTGGGATTACTGAACCATGGGTGAAACCCCCTGGCGTGACATTCATAAGAGTGCTTACAAACACAACCACACATTTCCTATTTTATTATATCTAGAGATCCCCTTTGTTTGTTTTCCTCCTTATTATATCTGACTGTCTGTTTTAGTCATCTGTCTCATATACACACACAGGCATGCACACATATAAATATATATAACAGCACACTAGAGACTCAGCATGCCATACAGGCTCAGCGGCCACTCACAGAGGTCTTAGAATAAACTGAAAATGTATCCTAAAAGGGTTAAGTCCCAGTGGCAATCAGGCAAGCTTTTGGCCATGCTCATTGAGGCTGTGAACTAAGAACTCACTTGAGTCTTTGCGGGAAAAAAACCTTAATTTTACTGGTATACAGCTGAAAGGAGATCTGTCTGTCAGTGAAATGAAGTAAGTGAACCCAAGGCTGGAGGTATTTAAGGTCTTATATAGAGTGGCTGCAGCCTGGGATCAGACATGTAACTAAATAAATACAGACAGGATACTAACTCCCTAAGACACAGACACAAACAGGCCAGACACAATCAGACAGAGTTATGTCTGTACCTTCCAGATGCATGGTAGGACAAAGAGAAAAGACAAAGAGAAAAGACTGTGGACTGTGAACTCCTTTACATACCAAAGTATTCTAGAGTGAAATGTCAGGCCATCTGTCTGACAGGTAAAGCTTGGCCAAAATTCCATCAAGCAATAGGACAATGATCTCAAACACACTAGCAAATCTACAACAGAATGGGTATTTACCTAATTTTAAGACCTGCTAAGGACAAGTGTCAGGAATTGCAGGAAAGTAGGACCAAAACACTGACTCACAGGAAACTCAGAACTCTCCTTTTAACAGAGACCAACTTAGAAGCACAACAACTCAGGATTCAGCAGATAATACAAGAGAACGCAAACAGGAAACATAGGGATAGAGCAACAGACACTGTCACAAAGGACAAGGACAAGACTTACATGAGGTAATGAGGGAATGGACAACAGGAGGGAGATGTGACATGACTGAAACTAATTAGGGAAGACAGGCAAGAAGTAAAACTAAATACAAAACACAGAACAATGGAGTACTGCCAAAATAAAACAGGAAGTACAAAGAACAAAACTACACACAAAGACTTTATTTTGACTGTATATTTAAGGAAATAACTATTTGTGTAGGAGACTTTACGAATAAAAAGTAGTATAAGTTGGTATACCGCCAATACAATTTTTTTTCAATTTCACTTACTTTAAAACTGTTATTAACTTAGTGATAACCATCCATGGATTTAAGTAACAATGCATCTATAGATTAGCACACCACTTTTGAATTTGAATAGTGTTGGCAAAAAATGTTAGTTATCTTATTTTAGGGGTACAACCTCATTTAGTAATACTTTGAAACTAGTTTGAAAGATATTTTGAAGAAATTGTACTGATTTAAAAAATAGTGGATGCAACCCATGACAGGACTTAAGATGAGGTAAATTAACATAATGATACAGTTTCCCACTGTGATTCTGGCAATATCACAGATGGGTGACAATGCAAAAGACAAAGCAAAAAACAAAAAAACAATAATTAAAAGTGCCTTATTAATGCATCATCATGTTTTCATGTCTACTTGAATAGCTTCATGTTCTTTGGAACTAATTCCGTCTACATGAGGAATGAACAACTTTTATCCAAAATGAAGATATTCCTTGATTTGATATTTTGATGATAAAGGTGGACAGTACATCCAAAACCTCCCATAGATGTTAAACTGGTTTTAGATTTGACTGGGAAGCATGTGATTTGCTTCATTTTTATTGTTATCAAACCATTAAGTGGCCTCTAGTGCCAAATTTTCATCTTGGAAGACACCATCCCCTTGATAGAAGAGTTTTAAATCCTTAAACCCAGAAATGAAATGCACATATGTTTCCTTCATCTGGTCATTTGGATGAGTTTGGTTAGATGCCTGAAATAAGGTGTCTGATTAATACAAGTTTGAGACATTTCCATCTTGTTCATCTTTGTTCTATTACAAAAAAATGCTTAAGTGAATAACCCACTTCTACATGAAACTACAGAAGTTCAGCATCATCATATCAAACAGAGACTTTGTTTCGGTGATGCTGAAGTCATGTGACCATGATATAATTCAAAGGTACAGCTTAATGTTTACTGCTGGCAGGTTCAATCATACTTCAAAGAGTATACAAACAGCTTTAATTTGGGAAGATTTCCTTCCTGGCCAAAACATGTTAGCATCCCATAGATGGCTGTTATTCTGCAATAATACAACAGCAAATGAAGAAATACTGTTGACTTTTTTCGAGGGAACCTGGGTGGTGCTAACTTTTGGGTTGGCCTAAGACATCCCTGCCATACATAGGATGCAACATGACAGAGCCACTAGATCCCATCACTGCAGGGGCCATGGTTCCAGGTTTTTCTTTTAATTTGCCACTGGTCTGAAAGTCAGGTAGTGTGTTTTATACTTCAACATTCAACAACTTTGGTAAATATTGGAAAAATTTAAGGTATGCATTTAAGTAGCTCTCTCTTATATAAGAATGAAAATTAAACCAGTACAAATTATTTTCTCCTTTCATGCAGGGGTAGACATCATACTAAACTGGAAAAGGCTCCAGATCTAATTTCACTGTACATGACTCTGTGTATGTCAAACTGACCTTACCCTGAGTGTGTGTGCATACCAGCATCTGTTTCACACATCCAAGGCTTATTTCATATAATTCATTTGTAGTGTCTATCTCATTGTTAGCCTAGCTTTCACCACACTCTCAAATCAAAATACCCTCACAAGGGCAAGCTCAGACACACATATTACATATACTCTCCCTTTGGGTCTCACAACTACAGCAAGGAAAGCAGCGAACAGCACGGAAAGTGAGAGAGGAAGACATAGAGTGTAGCCGGACTTCTAAATCCTTACTGAATTTACTTGAGGTTCATTCATTATGAATTCCCTGTCCTGTTCATGTTATATTTATGAAAATGAGAAAATGGGACACCTCTTTTCACTATTTTCCCAGCAAGAACATGGATTGCACTTGTTAAGCTTTTTCAGATACACATAAGAGTTCTCAGCTCTTAAGTCATGAAGTGATGCCAAAATTAGAAAATCCAGACTTCTGGCACCTTCTGTGTTTTTGATGGGGATAATTTGCCACGAACCAAGTCAAGTTGTGCAGTTAGATTGGCTTAGAAGAAGAAAGAGTCCAATTTAATTGGTTTGCCTTATGCCACACAACTTTTGCCAGCATTTACTTGCTGCAGGATGTGAGCAACCAGTCACTGTAAGCAAAAAAAAAAAAGAAACAAAACATCAATCCCCTAGAGACACATCAATATACTGCAACACCCCTTTTCACCACTGCTGAGATAGTGTGCATCTCTGCAAATCTGCTCACTGTAAGTGTAGATTGGAAAATCAATTTTAAATTCATCCTCATCACATTAGCATCGTATTCAAAACATACATCCTGCTAATTTGGTGCATGTGAGAAGATGTGGTTTACTTGAACCAGCAGTTAGTCATCAGTCTATACTACAGCATTTGGTACACAGCATGATCAGCTGCTCAGCTACTACACCACTTTGCTTTGACAACTAGAATAAATATTTTTAGATATATATTTAGATTTTTTTAAGGTGTAATAACTATAAACTGTGATTTCTTTTCTACAATAATCCTGATTTTTTAAAACGTGGGAACATGCCATTACTCTTCTAATGTCTCACTGGAAAAAGAAATCCCTTTAAAGTCCCATATTACCCACACCTCCTCTTTCTTCTCCTTTCTTCCTGCCTTCTTTCCTTCCTGCTTACCTGCTCAGCTGCCTCTGGGTCCAGGTGGGTGTCCAGTAGAGGGACGGTGAACTGTATCTTTCTAGGGCTTCCAGTTTCCATGGTGGCACTGTCTATCAGAGAGGAGAACAAGAGGAAGAAGGGGATGATCGAGGAAGAAGAGTCCGTATGAAAAAAGGAGGATAAAGAGCTAAAAAAATGAGTGATCCCCAGCTTATTAAAACAAAAATAATAATCAGATTATTTGAGTTTCTGTCTGACTGTTTTCTGTTCTTTATTTTTTCCTTTTTAACACACTTTTCCCTAATTGCCTTGCTATTTTGGCACCCGAGCTCTAATGATTTTTTTCTCTCTACAGCACCTGCTAGTGTCTCTATTCTATCTTCCCCCTCTTCCCTCTCTGCCTCTCCAGTCTCTCAGTGCTCAAGCAAGGGCATTCTCTGCTAGGAATACCTCTCCTTCATTCTCATTTGCTGTGCCTGGCTCTCTTTCACACCAAGTCCCACCCTCTTTTCACATATCTTTCTGTCTGTATTGGCTGTCTGAGCTCAGGGTTGTTCTGCAGCAGCCCATCCACAGGCAGGGAGAGCGAGGATGACAAAAGCAAGCTCTCTCAATTGAATGGGTAGAAATTATGCAGGATCCAGCTTCCTCTTAAGAGTATTTTTAAAATTACCTTCCTACACATGCTTAAAAACAGCCTGCACAATATTTTAGAGAGAAGGAGTCTCATTCAGAATGGGGTCGATACAAGCTGACATTTTTCAGTTATATATTCACAGTATACCTTTGACAATATTGAAAACAGTTTCACAAAAGAAATGTGTTTACTGATTTATTTAGCAGAAACAGTCTACATTAATGAAAAGTCCTAAATAGTCCCTTCAAAGTAGTCAGACTAGCAAGACAATTCCGATTCTGTGAAAGAAGTATTAGAGTATATAGTATTAAAAATATATTAATATGCACACTAAACACCTCAGAAACAAGTATTTGATTTATTGTGGGAGGTTTCAAACAATAGGGTCTTTCCTTAGATGTCAGATGAAGTAATCTTTTTGAAGTCTGAGAAAGACTCTTTTGTTTAAAACCTTACACAGCAAATAAAAGCTGTTTGGGGTGGCATGTGTGTGTTCTTTTTGTTAATTTCTTTGTTCATAACTGACCAAGCCTGTCCTATCTGATGCCTGGCCAGCACGATCTTTATTGATCGTCTCTTAGCCCAAGTGTCCTTATACCACATGTCCACTGGGCCCTGATACCTGACACCAGTCAAGAAGCATATGGTGTGTCAAATGTGCAGTACATTTTGGGGGTGAAATAAATATCAAGTATGATGCCTTTTAACTCTGCGACTCTTTTAAGATCAATATAGCCTTGATCTGTCAGACCCAAGCCAACATGAAGAGTCGACTCTAAGTCGAATCTAAAAATTTGCAACATTTCAGATTCTTAACTACAGTCTAAATGAAAAAAAGTCATTTATTTGACAGCTGGAAGCTTATTTTAGACACAAGTATTCTCAGTTTCTTCCTGATACAACCTGACAGAATTTCATTTTCTTAGAACTTTTAATACAATACCATGCATACATACATAACTATCTTTTACTTCATTGCAGTCTGCACATTTGAGCCAGACATTGCAGACAACAAAGGAACTCAGCAGGGATGAAGCAGCCACATACAGTACATCAACCATTTAAACCTTTTACAAAAAAATCAAGAATAATGTTTTATTTTGTTTATAACTCCTCAATCTGAATTCTTTAGAAAGGATGCTACTGGCTTTAAAAAAAAAGGCAAGATACAGAGAATAGTTCCCCCTTGCTAGGTAAACCAGCACCAGAATCCTTGAGCTGGAACTGCAGAAAAACCATCTCTTTGTCTTGTTGGTGGGAGTCAAAGAGTGAGCATGATAATAAAAAGCTGTCAATGTAATTAGAGCTTTTACTGAAAAATCTTTGTCATCGAAGCAGAAAAGTGTGTTAATAAAAGACTGTGTGTTCTGAGTGAATATGTTTGTGAGAGACAACAGCTGGCTGCATGTTTTCCAGTGGAACTTCTGTCCCTTCATATTATTAGAGTTTTGTCTCCTGCTTAACCTTAAAAAACAGCCAGTCATATAATCTCCCCAAATCAAGCAAACAAAAATAATCTTGTTTGTTGATAAAGTTCTGGCAGTAAATAATAATCTGCTACAGATAATTAATGCTTTATTGGTCTATCCACACTGATTTGACTATGTTGCTTACTATTTCAATATCTTAAATAGCTTATACTGAATTTGGTTGAGGACATGTGACATATACTGTGTTGTAGGAAGTCTCATTTTGAAGGTGAATCATAATCTTATGAATTTAATGTTGTTTTAATCCAAAGTAAGAGAGAAAAACAGTTCGAACTGTCTACAGATGCTATTTGAACTGATCAAACCCAACATATTTTTAGATATATTCATTTAAATCTCAACTTCTCCTTTAAATTATGTTGTCCAAAGCGTAGACATTCCTAACTTTATAAGAATATCCACAATGTTGATATTTTTCGAATGCAAGCCATTTCAGACTCACCAGGTTTACAATCAGTTTTCCTTGTCACTTCTAAGGTGTTACAATTTTAAAATCAAAACAAAAAGAGTTACTCCAGCCAAAAGACTGGACTGACTGCACTAGCACAGTCAGTAGAAAATGAGGTTTAGAATTTTTTCCTTATTCATTGACTGCGGTATGATCCAACAAATCGCAAATTACTGAAGCTATGTGTACTTAATAAACTGCCAACTAAAGTGTAATTTCAACAACTTGTGATCAACTACGCTACTATATTCTTTTAAGACAATGGAAGAACGTGATATTAGAGCATACTGCAGTTTAACCTTGCAGTTGCCTTTGCATTTATTCTTTTTTTTTCAAACAAGATAATTCACTCTCGCTGTAGACATTAAAGCCTGTTGTGTGTGACGAATTGTGCTGTGTCATGGCCATGACCACTAATGGCTGAGACCTCCCTCTTCACTGTTCAAGATGGCTGCTATCCAAGATGATGACCATGAGGGAAAGTGGAAGTGAGGAGGTCAAATAAAGGTCATCAAGCAGAAAAGAAAGGTTTTTGCACTTTTATCTGTGTGTCTCTGTGTGTGTGTGTGTGTGTGTGTGTGTAATGCTGCTCCATGCAGTAGGTGCCAAAAGTAATCTTTATACCCACAGTATCTGCCAGTCTGTCTGTGTTTTATATCTCCCTCTCTCTCTGTGTCTTTCTGGCATAATTACTGCACACACAGATGTTTTCCCTGAGCCCCCCTGCAGACTCATGAAATTCAGATGAGCCTAGTCTTTCTTTGCCTCAGCTATGCTGATCAGAAGCTACAGCTGTGTGGACAACACCACCTGCTCTGTCTTTGCCTTTTCTTTTTGCCTCAATGTGTTTCTTGTTATCTCATATTTACTTCTCATTGTCATAGCTGGTATGTAAGGCCGATGTAAGTCAAACACAGGCCACACAGATCCACACAGTCCTCAGATCCAGCAAAGTAAATGAAAGCAGCTGAGGGTGTGTGGGGTGTTCAATATTGTCTAGCTTATGTAACCCTTGTTTCTGAGTGTAGTAGCATTCTCCTGTCTGTTTGGGCTGTGGGTGTACGGCAGGCTACAGCTTCTCATGATAAGCACTACAATGTGTACTCAGCTTTTATTCTTGCATCTTCCCAATGCACTCAGAGCCATCACTTTTCACAAGGGACTGTAATAAATAACTTAAAAGCTACACATGAAATGATAAAGTGCTTAAACTGATAATGAAATGATTAATTAATAAATTCAATTATGCAACCTTATGAAAAAAATTACTTAGATTAAACAAGACAAAAAACAAATACAAGTGCAATAACTAATCTTACACTTAAATATTAAAATGTTCAAAGTCAGATAAGGTATTTTTAATTTATACTTAATACTGGCCCAATGTAAACATTAGTGGCACCATTCGCCTCTAAAATAATGTCAACAAAGAAGTGTCAAAAAAGTGTAGTTCCTGTGATTACCACTTGGGGCCTGCTATAAAAGCGAGTCAGTGCCCATAGATTCTAAATTTAAAATGCCCAGTTTTACAGTAACTTAGTACTCAACATTCTAATTCTAATATGGTGACTTCTGGTTCCATAAGGGATACAAGTGATGGCCAAAATGCTTAACAAAGCTTCACAGTTGTAGCCTTTAAACCAGTGGTGTTCACATTTTATATACAGTTTATTGTTTAATTCTTGAGTGCTCATATAAGACAGCCCAAATAGTAAAGAGTGTTTAAGTCTGCTTGCTGTCTTACTCTGTATGTCACAGTGTCATGTGCCCTTATTGTCACCCTACATACATATGCCATCATGCTTATGGGTTTCTTTTGAAGTTGTTTCCTGTTTTAGTTCACCTTGTTAGGTCAAAGGTAGTTTTACTTCCCGTCGCTTGCAAGTTTTTCATCACCTGCAAGCAATCGTCAAATCATTCCTCTCTGTATATATACTCTCCTGGTTCCCTTTGTTCTGTGCCACACTGTATTGATACCCTCTGCATTCAAGCTTTCCTTCCATTTGCTTTCTATGTAGTTTTTCCCCATCATTAGTTTCATGGTTGTTTTTTTTTCATGCATGATTCCACCTGTTTTTCGGCCTTGCCTTTTCTTGGCCCCTTATCTGTACTGTTTGCTGACTGATCTCTAACTTGCCGATCCAACGATTTGGAGTTTGGACTTTGATGTGCTTCTGTTTGGTTCCTCTTCCCTCACGAAAGCTATGTTGTTTGTCTCATACAGAGCCTGTTTTCTAATTCGTCTTGTGGTGATAATGTTTTACTAGCTTTGAGAAGTACTATATAATGGTCAGTTGCTAATTAAGAACTGCACTTTAAAGACCAGAGTGTTTAAAACTGAGTGAGGCCTAGAATGATATTGTCTGTGATATGCGTTTTAAGAGAATACACCAGTACTTATAAAATGGAGAAAAAGTGACCTAATCATCTTTCAGTGATCTAAAATAAGTACTCTTTATTCTTAATTTTGTCTTCTGAGGTAATGCAGGAGAATGGGAGTTCAGGGTTTATAAAAGACTCATTCTAAACAAGGTTGACATGCTTTCCTTCCCAGTAATTAGCTGTGGACGCTGTTAATGTGTAGAGTAATTGCATGTTGCTGTGTTTTAATTAGTGCACAGTCTTACTGCTTGCTGCTTCCCCAGGTGGCCTGTAAATACACCACAGACAGAAACCACTGCATTTCTGTAGAGAAGTGCTGACCATCACTTCACATTAAATAGATGATTTCTGTCCTTATGCCATAAAGCCAATTCTACACAGTTCAATGCTTGCAGAGAAAAGGAGAAATAGCTAAGCATAGCCTTGCAGATGTACATTCTCCTGCTGCCTATATGAGCAAGAACAGACACATTAAAATGGCAATCTTGTATATGGTCAAGCAGATGTGAATTACTAGGTGCTGTAGATTAGTTAGGTATAACATAGGTATGAATGATATTCAGCTGGACTTTAATCTGATGCAACCTGAAAGTGGCCTTTTTCTTTGCCGTTTACTTTTTTAAAAAGCTATATGTTGAATTTATTTTAAAAATGGGCTAGATTTAATTTCATTCATTTGCACAAACACAGGTAGGTTTCAAAGTGGCCTGCATAGCTTTACAGTGACTCTGTTTCATAATTGTTCCATTAAACAGTAAATGTTTGCATTTTCATTAAAACAATACCAAGTTTTTATTGCATTTATGAAATTGCAGAACTACAACAAAGAAAAAGTTAAAGTACCAAACAATCATAGCCCAGTGCAGAATAGTCATGTGGTGATTAGTAGTCAGAGTAGTCATGTGATTTTAACTATTTATATCTATTAGTAATGTTAATAGGCTAATTTAATAGGCTGTGTCACTTTCATTAAAAGGCCCTAAATATGTATTGCCGCTCCATACAGATTTGTTTGGCCAAAAACTATTTAATACAGTAAAGGTTACCAACCTCTGGATTAGACCTGGGCTTTGAAAACTCGCAATGGTCTTTTTTTTACTGCTTTTCAAGTATTTTTAAAGCTAATGAAATTTTGAAAAAGAACCACGATCAATATAATTGACAATTCTAAAATTTTGTTCATGCCTAAATTTCGAAACTCTGCCGATGTCAAACCTCATACATGGCCCAGAATTAATAAGAAGTCAATATCTGTTTGTTTCTGTCCTTCATGGATAGATTCTGATTCTTGGTACACGAATAACAGTGAACACAAATACACATAAATTTAGCCTTCCAAGATTAAAGCTCTTTTATTTGACCACTGAACTGAAGAATAACAGAAACATAGCAATGCATTTACAGCAAACATTTTAACCCTTGACCACATGCCAATCAAAACAAGGCTCAGGAGAACTAAATAGGCATCTATTAACATGCTTCAAATAATTCAAAGAGAATAATAATAAAGAAGAATGAAGCTTGTGGGATCTTTTAGTGGACACCAGGTGTCAAGTAAAGTCTAATGGGCTGGAATTTGGCCTGGAGCAAATTTAGTCTCTCCATATCTCTGCTTGACCTTGTACCAGGACAACACTGTGAGGCTCTGCCTAGGATATCATTTCTTGCCAAATCTCTGGGGCACGGCCATACTCCAGATTTGACCGGGGGCTGCCTCCCAGTCACGGGAATGCATCTGATCCTCCAGCACAACTTGTCCTCTGGAGCTGCGGCCAAACCTGTAGGGGACAAATACCAGGGGTGGGAACTGATGTCACTTAAAACAAAATTTGATTTAAATAAACTTTTGTTTGTTTTTTCAAGGACCTTTGTTTCAAGAACTATGCTGTTTGTGCTGGATAAACATATATAAGTACAGACCTGAAAATATAAAAGACTGATGTCTGTGTTGCTGTGTTTGTAAGGCCTTTGTTTTATTTGAAAGAACAGAGCTGAAATGACTGTTATGTAGGAGGCAACACTTGCCTTTAAGGCAACCATTTTAGTATAATAGGCTGAGGCTGAGACCACGGTTTTCAGGTTAAAACATGCTTTAATTTTTGCCACAAGAGGATCATTTTGATTCCTGAGCCACTTTTACAAATGGACATTTCAAGTACATAATGGTTCATCATGGTACATATTGGGTCATTTTAAAAATCAGATATGGAAAGAAGTTGCAAATGGGTAAATGGATTTGCCTCTTCTCTTCCAATAAACTGTACTACCTATGCAAAAATCCTTTTAAGTAGGTATAAAACGATCACACATGCTGTATTTTTACGACGGTGAACTGACCTTGTTAGAATTGTCCAACATTAAGGTAAATACAACCTTTTTTACTCTGAGTAGATAGAAAACTGCTACATGGAAAGTTGAACTATTATAGATTTATAGACTTTTATGCATGTGGGAAAATACAGGCTCTATAATGGAACTGACCTCTGTGGCTGATGAAGGACAGACTCCCTGGTTTCTCTCTGGGCTCCAAACAGCAGAGCTCTCAGCAACGAAGTCAGCAGACGATCATCAATGTTGCTATCTCTGTTATCATTCTCCTGGAACATGACAGCGCACATGTATAGCCATACAAACATATCCACACAGGTAAAAAGCCAAGTGTGAAAAAATGTATTCTGCTTTTTAAAAAAAAAAAAAAAAAAAAAGAAATCAGTTACATCAAGAGCTGCATTCAGTTTTAGGATGAAACACGAACCCAAGGGGCTGATGCCTCCAGCCGGTCTCTCCTGATGTGGCAACAGACCTTGAGATGCAGTTATGAACTCACCAAGGCTAAGAAATGTACATAGTGCACACCCAAATCTCCATTTACTTTATTTTTGTATCTGTCCCTGTTTGTCACAAAAAAAAATCTAGTACTTGTGATCCCCTTGTCCTTTATCTGATTCTCCATCCTGCTTCTGTTCATCCCAGAATATATAATAGTGTATTTCACACTGTTGCATGAAGAGGAACATGATCTGAAATCTAAATGGGCTGTGTGATTTATCCTGTGCTGTTTGATAAAAGGCTCAAGTTGCATTTGCATACAAACCTCTCTGAAAATGCTGGCATGTGCCAGAGCAGACAGTCCATGTTTAAATCAGGCAGACAGTATGCATATTTTAACAAATAACCATGTGTCCCCAAGCCATACTTCAACAGTAGAAACTCATTCTTAGAGGCCAAAAATCTTTTGGACCTGACATTTACGAGATGGTAAAAAATACATATAGAAGTTTCCTTGTAATGATATATTTTATATGCCACACTTACACAGATAAGTCAAAGAGTATGATCATTCAAGAACTGATATGAATTAGCTATGTAAGTTTCTGAGTGATTTGATTGTCTCACCAGCCCCAGCAGGTGGTCAGGCATGTTCTCCTCTGAGCTGCCAGGCAAGATGTCATTTTTGTCCAGACTGCCTTGGATGTGAAGAGCTTGACTGACGCCAGCCATCGCTGTAACCAGAGCCAGAAGAGTCACTACTGCAGCTGTGTCCATGTTCTCAGACTGGAGAGGAGGTCAAACAATGCTGATGACAAATGCAGAAGAAGAAAGAGAAGATGGCTGTGTAAGTGCACTTGTTAAGGTTTGGCTCCCGAATAACCGAAAAGAGCCTTGGCCTGGTCAGAGTGTCTTCTTTTTGCAGTGTTCTGGCTATCTTCAGTGATGCTAACATCCTTACTGGGTCTTATATACACCTCACTTTACTGTCTGCAACCCCCTGGAGAGCTGAAGAAAGAATCTACTGTACAAAGGGGAACAGGGGACAGGACGGAGGAAGAGATTTAACCAGGTCCATTTAGCTCGGATCAGGGCATTAGTGATGACTGAGCACCAGAGTGTGTTATTATGTGGCCCTCAGGGTAGTGCAACACAACTTTTCCAGTTATTAAACAGATAAATCCGTGCAAATGGGCTCTGATCCACCCATCCCAATTGTCCAGTAATGTACATAGCATGTACAATATGAAACAGATTAGTCTGATGACTTCAGTGATCTTAAGCTGTAAAGAAATAAATATAGAGTGAAATACAAAGCAGACAGTGTATGCAAAAGAACTTGCAAAAAAACTGGTAAACGGGCTAGTACTTACACAGCACTTTTCTACCCTAATTGAACATTTAAAGTGCTTTTTTTTCACTACAAGCCACATTCACCCATTCACACAGTACTTTATTTTATGCCTGAAGCACTTTCTAACAATCATACACACATTCAGACACCAGTGGATGCATTGGGAGCAATTTGGGATCCGGTGTCTTCCCTGATGAACCTTTTGAATAAATAAGACCATGATAAATCAATTCAAAACTTTTTTGATCTTATAATATATATAAAAATGTACAATGAGCTGGTTGTATAATTCTATTAGGTTTCTATTAGTATGCCACATCTTAACAATATTTGCCCACTCTTCCTTGCAAAAGCGTTCCAAATCTGTCAGATTGTGAGGGCATTTCTTGGGCAAGTCCTCTTCAGGTTACCTCACAGATTTTCAATTGGATTTAGGTCTGGATTCTGGCTGGGCTATTCCAAAACTTTAGTTTTCTTCTGTTGAAGTCATTCTTTTGTTGAGCTGGATGTATGCTTGGAGTCACTGTCATGATGAAAGGTGACATTACATTTCAGCTTCAGCTTTCTATCAAACATCTGAAGATTTGGGGCCAAAATTGACCGATATTTGGAACTGTTCATAAGTCTCTCCACCTTAACTAAAGCCTCAGTTCCAGCTGAAGAAAAAGAACTCCAGAGCATAATGCTGCCACCACCATACTTCACCAGGGAAATGGTGTCCATCTAGTGATGTGAAGCATTGTTTTTGTACCAAACATACCCTTTGGAATTGTGGCCCTAAAAGTCCACCTTGGTTTTATCAAATACTACACATTTTTCCAAATGCTTTTAGGAAACCTGATTTTGTTTTGTTTTGTTTTGTTTTGGTTTGGTTTGGTTTGGTTTTTTTTGTTTCTGCAAAATTTAGCTGGGCCTGGATGTTGTTGCTTCTGTCTTTCCTCATAGTCCAGACATATTGATTGTTGTCACATTTAATACACAACTGCTATTTGTCAGAAATTCCTGCAGCTCCTTCAGTGATGCTATAGGCCTCTTGGCAGTCTCCCTGACCAGTTTTCATCTATTTGGGGGGAACAGCTAGTTCTCTGTAATGTCACTGTGGTTTCCATATTTTCTCCACTTCTTGATGACTGTCTTCACTGTGTACAATGGTATTTTTTTACATCAGAAAAATCTGCTATTTTAATAGGGGTGTGTTGACTTTCTATATCCACTGTAGACAGGAGGAGCTGGGGATCAACCTACTGACCTTCCAATTAGCAGATGACCCACTCTACCTCTTGAGCCACAGCTATCTTGATTATTATGTGAACTACATGACAAAGGAAGGTGTGGTGCTTCTAGTCCTGATTTTCTTGAAGGGGACTATTACATCCATTTCCAGCTCCAGCTACTAGAGTAGGTTTGCATAATTCAAAGTTCAAAATATTCCCTCTGTACATTATACTTTGCCTCAGTGTAGCACTTCAAATCATCTTCTGTCTGAAACAAGCCGTTTTTCTCCATTTCCTTTATGGCCACTCTCACTTTAATCCTACTTTCTTCTGACTGGCTGCCCCTTGCAAACACAAGGACTATAAAGTAGATGGGTGGGGCTTCTGTGCCCACAGTCATGGAACATATTAGCATATCCCTAATATGTACAGAAGATTCTTCTCTTCAATGGGTTATTGACTTGAATGTAAAGTAAATCTTAGGTCAATAATAACACAAAAGGTCATCAAAACTTTTGCTTACACAGAGTGTTTTTTTAACAAGCTGATCAAGGGATTTTGGAAAGAAGCTTTTCCCAAAGGAATCAGTGCCTCAAAATGAAACACTTCATCTGTTAAATGTCAGCTTCCTTCTTTCTCTTTTTCCCCAAGTGAGACTAGCTTTATTAGTGAGAGTGACATTTGCTTTATTAGTGGCACGAGTTCGCTTTGGTGTTGCTTCAGCATGCGTGCGTGTATTTGTCTTTGTGTGTGTGTGATAATTAGTGACTTTCACAGTACTGGGTTCAGCAACAACAGATTTGGCTTATCAAAGTGCCTAATGGGTGACAATCCGCTTAAACACACAGGCACACACAATCTCTGTTTAACTACCATGGCAACAGGATGACATCTAAGGGATTCTGAGGGGAATTAGTTTTCATTTCTCAGATCAGAAGCTTCTGAATTACAGGAAAATCAAATTCACTTACTCATACTGACAAAACTGAATTTGTTCTATTTTCAATAAGAGGATTAACCTTTGTTTAGTTTTATGTGATCACATTGCTCAAGTAGGTAGCTACTGATTTAGCTCATCATAACATCAGCTTGCAGACCATAAAGCTGCAGAATAACAATGTGGTGCATATTATACCAGTCAGGTGAGATTATGTGTTGTGGCTTAAATATTTCTCTTACTGGTTTTAAAACATTATTTTTGGAAAAATTCTTCACTTTTCAGTAGCACTCTGGATCTAATTTCCACTGGTAAGATTTTTGCAGTATGCAGGTGTGTGTGTGTGTTTGTGTGTGTGCATGTGTCTGTTTAAATCTGGCACATTATCACAGTTGTAGAGGTGCTGGTATGTGATATTAGCTTAGTTGAACTTATACTTCTCTCAGCTGCTCCTTCACGGCCTCCTTCACTAAATCCATGAACCTTCACTGTGGTCTTCCTCTTTTCCTCCCTCCTGTTGGCTCCAGTATATCCACTATCCCTCCTCTGCAAATGTCAAACTATGAACACTTAAAAAAGGGTTGTTGCAACCAATCAGCTCTGTTCAAAGGTTACAAATTCTGCAAATAAGCCACCCACTGATTGTTTTTACGTACAATCTAACAATCACAGCCTAGCATAATAAATAAGGTGTAAAGAGGTTTTTTTCTCTCCTTTTTTTGTTTTTTTTTTTTAAAGATTAATGTTGACAGTCAGGGAAGCTGTGTTTTTT
>VUQH01001215.1:4335-38794 GCA_015106775.1 Etroplus canarensis
CGAGCAAATGAGAAACAGGAGGGAGAGGAACACAGGTGGCAACAATCAGGAGCAGGAAGTAACACAAGAACACAAATGCACAAGACTAAACAGACTTCAAAATAAAACAGGAACAGAAAAGCAAAATAAAGCAAGAAAAATAAAGGACAAAAAGGAAAAGGCCAAGGTCCAGGAGGCACAGGGAGACCAAAAAGAAGAAAAAGTGATTGGGGCAAAAAGGCCAGGGGCAAGAAAGACCGCCCCTGCTCGCGTGGCCGGACACAGATGCCAGGAGACCACTGCTCAGGTGGCCGGACACAGGGGACCTCCTCCTCTAGGGAGGGCAGAGGCACAGACCTCTCCTCAGTCAGAAGAGGTGGTGGAAACAGGGACCTCTCCTCAGTCAGAGGAGGAGGTGGAAACAGGAAGGCGGCCAGAAAGAAACACTCCTCGGGCAGAGGAGGCGGCCAGAAAGAAACACTCCTCGGGTGGAAGAGGCCAACAGGGGTTCTCCTCGGCTGGGGAAGAGAGAGGGCTCTTCGCGGCACGAGGAGGTGGGCGCATCCTCGAGACAGGGGGCCAGGAAGGAGACTCAGTGGAGGCGGAGGGCATGGAGAGCGCATCAGCGGCGGCCGACGGCAAGGGGAGCGCATCAGCGGCGGCCGACGGCAAGGGGAGCGCATCGGTGGCAGCTGAAAACAGAGGGTGCCACTATGGGCGAGGGAGGTGCCACGGGGGACGAGGGAAATGCCACGGAGGGCCAGGAATGTGCCATGGAAGGCGAGGCTAGCGCCTCAGCAGTGGCTGCAGGTGATGAGGGCATCTCACCGGGAGGGGGGAGCTCTGCCAGGGAACCAAAAACTGGGGGTATTAAAATTGAACTAAAAGGACGGGGCACAGATAAGGAGACACAATAGGAAGGCCTCGGCAGGGAAACACACAAGGGAGGTTCTAATTTAGGAAAACACGAAGGGAAGCCACACAAAGGAACACAACGAGAGGATTTATCATTTAACTCAACAGAAGGGGGGCCAGACTGAAAAGCAAAAGCTTGATGCCCAGAGTCCAAAATAGGTTCAATTATAGTTCTTAGTGGCCCAGGTTGGGCATCAGTCTTATGGAGCACCGACAAAAAAAACTAAACTAAGGCCCCAACACAGAAAAACAAACCTGGGGCTCAATGACGGAGGAACACTCCTGGGGCACAGTCTCGGGCAGTTGCTCTGGTGGCAAGAGTCCTAAAGAGGCCAGCCGCTCGAGCTGCTCCTGCAGCACAAGCTCCGGTGAAGGCTGCTGCTGCTCTGCTGGCGGCAGCTGTGTGCTGCTCCAAAACTCTCCTACTCGGGGCGGGAACAGGGCGAGACTCAAAGATTCTCCTTCTCGTGACAGGGACAGGTTGGGAAAAAGCTGCAGCTCCACCCAGCATTGCCTCCGCTGCGCCAGAAGGTAGCAATGGGGCAGGACCGCTGAGGAGCACAGACACAGGACCAGAACACAGGGACAGAGGGACACCAACCCGAGTTTCCTCCATCGCGCAGGACGGCAGCGATGAGGTGGGGATGCTGGGTGGTGCAGTAGCGGGTGAATCTGAGTGGCGTCGGCGGGGTCAGTGCATCTTCCTAGAAAGTGGAGCAGGAGAGGAGGACATAGACTCAGGCAGATGGGAAACGGAAACAGCAGAGGCATGAGCAGAACACTCAGGGAGTGTTATGTACTCCGGTGAGGAGGAGCAGGCAGGCTGTGGCAGGGGTGTAGAGCTGGCAGACGAAGGCAAAGACTGAGGTGTGGAGCTGGCAGACTGGAGCTGTGGCTGGGGTGAGGTGCTGGAGGGTGATGGTGCAGCTTGGTGAGCAAAGTTCACAAAGTCCAAGCCATGCAGGCAACCCTTCACGCAAGTTGGGGTGATGGGAAGCAAGTTGCTGCACCCTAGAAAGCATTGCCTCCTTATATTCATCCTCAGGCCCAGTTAAATACTCTCTATGGAGCAGCATGAGAGTATAAGATAAATCCTCAGCTTCCCAAGGAACAAGGACATAGTCTGCTGGGTCCATTTGTGGTCACGTCGTACTGTCATGGTGTGGCATCATGTGAGGAGGAAGGGCCCAAAGTGCAGACTCCAGGAAGCAGATAGAGTTAACTCAAAATAGGCTTTTATTTTGCCTACGCACTGAAAATAGCAAAGTCCAAACCGTAAATCCACGGCAGGG
Organism: Etroplus canarensis; assembly: GCA_015106775.1. NCBI lineage: Eukaryota > Metazoa > Chordata > Actinopteri > Cichliformes > Cichlidae > Etroplus > Etroplus canarensis. The sequence goes on from VUQH01001215.1 coordinate 6,522, forward strand.
AGAAAACTGAAGCCAAAACTTAAATAATCCTCACATGCAGGAAGTAACATTGACAACACGACAGAGAACTGAAGGGAGACAGAGACTAAATACACACAGGCTAACGAGCAAATGAGAAACAGGAGGGAGAGGAACACAGGTGGCAACAATCAGGGGCAGGAAGTAACACAAGAACACAAATGCACAAGACTAAACAGACTTCAAAATAAAACAGGAACAGAAAACAAGCCATAAGCATAAACTTGACAGAAGACAGAGACACACAGACAAGGGGATCAGGGCAAACTAAAATATAAGAAAACTAAGAATACCAAAAGGCCTGGAGAACTCAAAAAACAACAACAAAACAAGCAGACCATGACACTTTAGTTAGTTTACTGAGGAAATCCAACCCACTAAGCACACTTTAGAAACCAACTTCAAGCTATAAAATGAATTGCTAAAAGGTTTGCAGCGTTATTTAGTTTTGTAAGAGTTATCTGGCAACTCAAGGTATCTCATAAGATGAAGAGAACAGATACTTTGAGCAGGTTTAGGTTTTCTTCTTTTTTAAATTCTTCATGCTTAGGCTTGGTTTTCACAGGCTACAGCAGATCATTTACTTTTCTTAACATTTGAAAAAACCTACATCTGAAAAATCCTGCATTAAGACTAATTTACTAGAAAAATAAATGAGTACATTATGAATGACACCAGGGCCAGATTCCTCCAGCAGAGGTCCGGAAGCAGCTCAAAAAGGTACCAAAATCAGACAGCAAATAGAAATACAAAGCATCTAAACACATATCACAGCAATGAGAACATGGCAGTAATTGAACAGAATTTCTGTTCATTATAGAAACTTTTAAAGAAGCAATAAAATGATTGTCCAGCTGACATGGTTAATCCCACTGCCCTTCTGGAATCCCCATCTCAACCTAACTGGTAGTAGATGGGATTGATGAACCTTTTTCACCGACTGGTTTATCATCATTTTTGACGGCTCATATAAGTAAAACTCAGTCCTTATCTTATAATAATAACAGATCAATACAGGACTTTGAATGTCAAGTTATGCTACTCAGTCATGCATTCAGTCATTTAGAAGAAGTGCATTAAAATTATAGCTGTCATATTAGTATATTTGTAGATTATATTTCATTTTATGTACGAGTTTTTTTTATAATTTAATATTTCATCCTTTTTTCAGTTTTCTGTTTTTTTTTTCTTGTATGTCATCGTAATGCCCTTTTTGCATATATAGAGCTCTTAAATTTGTAATTCTTTGTTCAGTTTTATAATAATGTAGCTTCTAATGTGGATGCCTAAAAGTGAAGGCAGGTTTGAAAAATAATTTATAGCATCAGTAATAATTTCTAGTCATACAAATGTCTTCACATGTTTTACTTATGGCCATATAAAGTGCATGAGTAATATGCTCTTTCAGTACATCTGTACGACCATGTATTATATAAAATCTAAAAAAGTAAATAATGTACTTAATATATTTTTCATATATAAAATACATACAATATATGAAAAGATGAAGAAGAAATACCATTCTGTAATATATAATGTATTGGGTTAAAATGGGTCCAGCATACATAATTAAGAAAACAAATGATCTGCATAAAGTTATGCTTCTGTATGCCTACTAGTATTTTTAACTTTTGAATCAGGCGTTGAGACCACAATAAAAACATTTTCTGTGTTTTCTATCATTTTCCATTATTTATAAACATTATTATTTGAATGTTTAGCTTCATTGATGGTCCTATCAATATTTTGTATCTAACTCTTTTCAACAAGAAGCAGAAAGTCAGGTTTTTTTTAATGTGTAGTGTAAATCAGTTTGCAATTTTGCATTATAAATTTTCTTTATAACACTCAGAGGATGTAAAAAAAAGAGATGTAACTCATTCTAATTTTGTATATTTTTTAACATACTTTTTTCTTATTACTAAGATAGTTTGACCCAAAAATTATAATTTTGTACTGTGCATAGTAAGGAATCGATGTCAAGATATTGGGCTTTGCACACAGAAATTACATACTATTACTCTCTCTGCCTATCAATAGCATAAAAAGGCTCGGTGCTACCTGTAGCTCAGGGCCTTTTCCATGCCAGTGTGGAAAATGTATGTAGATGCACTGCAGTTGTATCATTTGTACCCTCTTTTCATTTCTGCCACTGATACAATAATGGCACTGGAAATAATTCAACTTAATCTAATAAAAATCCAAAAATACATCAAGTAAACAAAATGTTATGACATCAGTTGTCTTATTCTAATGTGCATGACCCCTAAAAAAAGAGTTGTTATGTTAATAGTTGCGTTTCATTTCTCCCACCTGAATATTACGGCAGAACAATCTGAGCATTTGATCTCACACAGAGGCGTATGACTTGCACAGAGGTGTCTTGACCACACACTTTACATTTATCAGTGAAGTGATCAGAGATGAAGCATAACTGACGCAACCACCAGCTTTAGACAGGAGCTAGCTGAGCAGAAACGAAGCCACAAACCTCTGGGTTTTATTTTTGAAACCAGATCATCTATCTAGGCAGGAAACAGCGATCTCACACATGCTTCTGGTTCAGATATATTCTCAGGAAACATTAAAGTAGCAGCCCCTAACTGCATTTAAAAGTGTTTATTTGAAGAAAAAAAATAGATGCAAAAAGGCTCCTTTATTTGTTTTAAATGTTTAATGACACAGGAAATCCATAAATTTCATTATTTTCCATTTTTAGCAAACTGAATACAAAGTTAAAGGCCACGCTAGCATTCAAACAAGCCTCTCAGGGTGCACATCAGCCTCTTTCCCCCACACAGACACACACTGTTCCATAAGACAGCTCGTCTACAAATCAAGGGACCCTTTTCAAACTGATTTACTTATGACTGGTGTTCATTCATGTTTTTGCTATGATTAAGACTAATTGTACCCTTTTTTATGTTTTTTTTATTTTTATCCAAAAAACCTGATTTTTCATTTACTTTTTACAGGCTGAGATGATCATGATGAATGTTTAAATGCTCTACTCCCATCTTATTTAAGTAAAGCTGCCAGGAATGAATAAAAGGCTGAAAAGACCAAAATGAACGCAGTGAGGGTATGACTATTTGTGTGCAGACCTTGATACAGAAAAAATCTGCCAGTTTTTGGATACGTATTTCCTTGTAGGTTTAATTTTAAATTGATCAATCAAATCCACACAAAACACATAATAATGATTTATTATTCATTTATATATTAATTCATTCATTTATTTAGCCATTTTCTCAACAATCAGTAGCTACAGTAAATTAGCCCATTTAGCTGCAGTTACAGCTGTCACTCAGCCCGAGGGCCTTTGCATGTTTGCAAGCCTGAATTTGAGATCTTAGTCCAGCTTTCATCACTAAGACCCTTTTTTTGCTCAGTTACTCAGTTTGACTGGACAGCAGGCTCCATGAAGAATCCTGGTGTTTTCATACTTTTATATTCTAAGCTTTAAATTCATCATAGAGGTCTACAGAGGGTTCCTTAGGTTCATTCTTGGCTCTGTAAAATGTCAGTGAGAGCAGAAATCTAATATTTATGAGGGGCAGCCCGTCAGAAGAAAGCCAGCTGAAAGGGAGAGGGGCTAAAACTTCTTTTTTCAGACAGAGGATGGACAGACATGCTGCATCAAGGCCCAGGATAAAATAAATGAAAAATATTTTCAAACTGGGAGTCACCTGAAAGAGCAGGAAACATGTATGAATCAGAGATAAAGAAAAAGAGAGCAGATATTCTGCCCTGTTTTTTTCACAGAAATGAAATGTTGAGTGGAATAACCTTTCTAAATAATCTCCAGTCAGTTCAGTTTGTCACAGCTTGTAGATTCAGCAGAGCCTTCACGATCGTGTTTGAGTGCTTCTCTACAAAAGAAATATTTTTGAATTTTGACAGGTTTGCCATTTTTTCAATTCATGTAATTATATTATTCTGAAAAATGATAACTTAATTTAGTTAAAATACAATTCACAACAGCGTGTACAAAACCTGAGGGACTACGAATACTATCCGAAGTTCAAAAATAGCCAAAAAAAACCTCAGATAGTACACTGTCGCAATGTCTGACACGTGCATGTACATCTTCAGTCAAGTGTTTGTGACTCGGTCTCACATTGCCTCACTATATGCAAATGTATTGCCTTTACAGGGTTCACCGAATGCACTTTAAGACTTTAAAAAAAACTTTTTTAAGACCACAGAGTCACACTCATGCTGGTGACAGATGAGTTTGACTGCTGAAACAAAAAGTTCCACAGTTAATTCATTTTTTGACAGTTTTGTTTAATATTGTCAGTAATTTCTAGTTGCATTTAACAATTCCGTGTTGTATAATTAACAAATGAACATTACCTGGAACCAGATAAACAGCAGAAATTTGACTAGAAAATATTTTGGCTAAATATTATATAATATTATACTATATAAGCGACTTTACAGCATACAGTACATAAAAGAAAGAAATGCCACTAAAAACTTTAATATTTCATATATATATATATATATATATATATAAATATATATATATATATATATATATAGAGAGAGAGAGAGAGATACTTTTTTATTTTTTTTTTCTTGGGGGGAACTGAATTCAGTGTTACTTGCTCAGAAATATCCAGTTTACTTACAGTTTAGTTTATATTTGCATTAACCCTGGAACACATTAGTGTCACCCGACACTAACATCAAGATATTTTCACATGACCGCCATTAGTGTTAACTAAAACACTGAAAAAAAGTCCCATAAAAACATGTACACTGTAATCTCAAACTAATACATTTTTGCAGACGATGAGATAATACTTCAGAGAAAATTATTTTACCTTTATGTAAAAAAAGGAAGTGTAATAACTTTTTAATAGATGCATATCTTTAGGTGAGGCGAAGCAGTACGCTGCAGAGAGGGAAGTACGTTCTAAAGTACAGAGAGACAAACGCTGTTGTTGTTTTATTGAAATTGTTCTTTAACATCTGAAATTTAAAAAAAAAACAGTTACTTTCTGTAGAATTACTTTAAGAAATAAAAAGAGAAAAAAATCCTTTGTAGTGTTAGTAGTTGCTGGTACTTGGATGAAAAAGGACAGAAGTTTTCAATTCAAAAATAATGATTTATTTGATTTTTTAAAGTTGTTGTAGATATATGTTAGTTATTAGAATTTCCAGCTGCCTTTTTTACTGCAGGAAGCAGTCTGTCATCTGTACAGGATTTTACAAGCTTATAGGAAATGACATTTATGCTGCCACTTTTTCATGAGTTGTATACACGTATGTTCCTGTAAAAAAAAAACTTGATTGATGAATCTGACGTGTCCTCTATAACTGCAGTTGATGGAATTGCCCAAACCACCCCATTAAAAGCCCATTACTGAAGTGTCTTGGTAATTGACTATGAAGTGAGAACAAGAAGTAACACTAAACTTTAGCTTGAAAAAAGTCAAATGTTTTGTGTACTTACAGCAGCACTGAGCATTAATAGGCTCAAAGAAGAAAGGTGTTAGTGAGTACTGTCAGTAGGGGCAAATGTGAATCAATTTACTTCGACTTTACTTTTACTTTGATTGTGTGCAATATAACTCAGGTTAAGAATAGATTTTCAAGATTTTTTTAAGGGGTGGGGTGTGATACAATTGACATTTTGGAGATGACGTCTTTAACCAAATCCCAGTTAGAACAATGCCCAGCTCCATCGGATAAGAGCATGGATAGCACCAGAAGGAATGTAATTAAGTATATTTACTCAAGTGCAGGTTTAATGTATTTATACTACTTGTAACTATTTCTCTGCACATATTTCTGCATTATGCAACTTTCTGCTTTTACTCTATCATAGTTTGGATGCATATACAGTGTTTTGTACTCTATATTTTAAAGTGCTAGTTACTCAAATTGCAGATAAATTACATAGCTATAGATCAAGCTACTAAACAATCATCAAAAAAATCAACAGCTGCAGTGATCTAGTCTTATCATGTATATCATTCTGAACAGTATCAACCGACAGTATGTATACTTATGGTATGTTAAATATATTTGATTATATTTGATTATACAACTTGTGCACTATTGAGCTGTTTATGCAATTGCAAATGTTAACTAAATAAAAAGTCGATATCAGTTTTTATTTGTTTTTCACATTCCTAAATAAAAAAAAGATTGCAAATAAGCCTGAAAATCAGGCACAGTGCTTTCTACACCATTTTTACACTGATTTTTATTTTTTTTTATCAATTATTCTCACCCTGCCTTGTTCTTGGTCTCCCTGTGCCACCCCATTTTTATAAATCCTGGAAACACCCCTGGATGGACAGTTGTGGTGACTGTAGAGAAAATAAAAGCAGATGTAGCAATAAATAAATAAAACAAATGGTGAAAAGAATACCAAAACATAGTGACAGAAATAGATGACTGATTTTTTTTTTAGTCAAGGATAGCAACACATACTTATGCTCCATGTGATTTTTAAAAATATGTTAAGTAAGAATGAAGCATTTCTTATCTTAATAAGTTACGTTGTGATAAAATATGTGGGTGGAGCTGTGTTCATTCTTCTCAGAAGTACAACCACAGAGGACTTTTTTTTTTTCTAAACATAAAGGAAATTAATTTTAATAAATAACCTCACCTCCCTAAGAGTAATTCTGAAATAATTAATATTAAATGGAAAATGATTACTTACATTTTTATTGTTTTTTATGGATTGTATTTATGCATGTAAAATATTTCTACAAAAAGATTAACATTTTATAGTATAAGTTGGCAGTACGTGAATAGGATGAAAAGGGTATAAGTTATTCATTTTAAATTTGATGTAGTTATATTTGTAGATACATGTTAGTTATTAGAGTTTCCAGCTGTCTTTTGTCTGCAAGAGGCAGTGTACCATCTGTACAGGACTTTATAAGCTTATAGGAAATGCCATTTACTCTGCTAGTTTTTACATGACTGTAACTGAAAGATGTGTTGGCTGAGGTGAGAAGGTGGGAAGAGGGGGAAGGGTTCTACTATCAAATTATCAATTGGGGCAAATTTAAATGTTTGTATATATCTGTAAATATCTGATTTACTTTTACTTTTGTTGTGTGCAGTCTATCTCAAAAAAGTTTTGATAGGATTTTCATATTTTATTTCTTTTTTCTTTTTTGAGAGGTGGCATGCATTACAAGTAATATACCATTCAATTTTTCAATTTTGGGGGTGATATGAGTCACAAGCCATTTTTTAACCATTGTGGGATTGGAAGAACTTCAAGAAAATTAATTCCAGTTTCAAAAGTCTTCTTCTGCTTCTTTCAGGCTCCCCACAGCAGATCATCTGCCACCATCTCATCCTATCCCTTGCATCCTCTTCCCTCACACCAACCCTCTGTATGTCCTCCTTCACTACATCCATGACCCTTCCCTGTGGTCTTCCTCTTTTCCTCCTGCCTGGCAGCTCCATCTTCAATATCTTTGTCCAATATATCCACTATCCCTCCTCTGAGCATGTCCAAACAATCTCAGCCTTGCCTCCCTGATTTTGTCTCCAAATTTCTCAACATGAGCTGTCCCTCTGATGTACTCATTTCTAATCCTGTCCATCCTGGTCACTCCCAGTGAAAATCTCAACATCTTCAATTCTGCCACCTCCAGCTCTGCCTCCTGTCTTTTCAGTCTCACCATCTCCAAACAGTACATCATAGTAGGTCTCACTACTATCTTCTAAACCTTCCCTTTCACTCCTGCTGCTATCCTTCTGTCATAAAGCACCCCTGACACTTGTCTCCACCCACTCCGCTCTGCCTGCACTCTCTTCTTCACCTCTCTTGTGCTCTGTCCATTGTTTGGATGGTTGAAGCTGGGTGTTTAAACCCATCCACCTTCACTACATCTGCTCCTTGCATCTTCACCATTCCACCTGCCTCCCTCTCACTTGCACATGTACTCTGTTTTTCTTCTACTGACTTTCATTCCTCTTCTCTCCAGTGCATACCTCCACCTCTCCAGGCTCTCCTCCACCTGCTTCCAACTCTCACTAGAGATCACAGTGTCATCTGCAAACATCATAGTCCATGGAGACGCCTACCTGACCTCATCTGTCAATCTATCCATCACCATTTAAACAAGAAGGGGCTCAGAGCTGATCCCTGATGTAATCCCACCCCACACTCTCAAAGCAAACATTGCATCTGTTGTACTCTTTCTTGGCATTAAGCCATACTGCTGCTGTCTGATCATTACCTTTCTAGCTTCAAAAACTCCTTCCTTTATCTTTATGGTATGGCTCATCAACTCGATTCCTCTGTAGTTGCTGCAATTCTGCACATCACCCTTATTCTTGAAGATGAGTACCAGTGAAAATCTGTGTACTGCAGTAATATAATACACTATATTTGTTTTGAATTCATCTATTCATCTATCCGTCGGTCCATTCATCAGTTTTCTTATGCTTGCCCAGTTCAGGGTCCAGTTAAGTGGGGCACGTTAGTGCCAATCCCAGCTGTCATACAGAAATGGAGATGTACACCCTAGACAGGTTGGCAGTCAATTACAGGGCTAACACACAGACAGACAACCATTTACAACACACAGTTTGTTTTGAAATAGATTGGTAACTCTATCAGTTGGGAGCCTCTTTACATTCACAGTGTATAATTGTTTTATCATAAAACACAATGAAAACTTTAAATTTATACAAAAAATAATGACTTTTTTGTTATTCTTTAATGTTATTTTCTGTGTTCATTTGAGGGAATAAATTACAACATTGTAAAATGTTAGCAGTACTCACTGGGTCAGATTACATTTTAGTACTGTAGGTATTAAACATTTCCCTTATAAAATGCTACTTACCAAATAATGACCTGTATGTGAGAATTCTTAAACTAACTTTCTTTCTTTCTTTCTTTCTTGTTTTGAAAATATGCCTACTGGGTGATTTTTTTGGTGTATTTTATTCCAAAGCCTGGTGCCAGTTATGTATCAAACAACTATGTGGACTAAATTATATTTAAAGACTGTGTAAAAGTAGGAACTAGTGATTAAAAATGTTCACTACAAGTGTTGGATAAGTGTTGAGGTGAAAAAATGTACCTTCTGCTGCTCCCTTGCATTCTCCCCAAGGTGTCACCAAAGCAGATTAATCTGCAATGGAAATTTGGCAGAGGTTTTATGCCTGATGCCCATCCTGACACAACCCTCCAAGTAGAGAGGGGATTGCGTCCCCACCTGGGATTGAACCAGAGACCTTTCACTTTAAAGGTGAATGCGTAAACCACAACACTACGATGACGATGCCCAAAAGTTAAAATATTCCACTTGTCCCACTCTAAGGGTATGTCTACGCAGCAAGCCCATAAATTTAATGAAACTGCCATGAATATTAAGAATATATATTTTCAGCACAGACAACTTATTGCACACTTTGTGATAAATAGTTAAACACTATTCAGTTTGTGATAAGAATAAAATGTGTTTTTGAAGCATTCCCGTTGCACTGAAGGGGGTAGATGTGGGCGTACAGCTGATGAAAAAGCTCTGGAACCACTGCTTTAAACAACAAGACAGTTTGGTCTCATTTAAGTAGGACGTTTCATTTCAAGTCATCTTCACATGCTTTGCACTCAAATAAATGCATGTGCAAACATTTACCCCGGAACCCACATCCACCCCACAGGCATAAACCACAGACGGTAAACATACACCCACACCCCACCCACTCTCTCTCTCACACACACACAGAAACGTTTTCAGTTTAGTTTTGAATGTGGATGCAGATGTGGCAGGCCTCAGCTCACATAGGCAGTTTGTTCCACAGAGCAGGACTAAGTAGCCAAAGACATCATTTATCTGGATCTCAATCATCAGATCACGTGAGAGGCTTTAGTCTAAGAGCAGGTACAATGACTACAAACCCCTCAGTACTTTCTCCTCTCTAGATACAAATTCCAAAAGAAATTCTTCATTTCCATTTCATACTTAAAGCCTGAGTAAGCTGAGGCCTTGATGTGCATCATCAGGGCTGGGCCTGCAGGGCCTTCTTCACACTCAAGATGAATTTAGTTCAGTTTAATTCTATTTATATAGCATCTATTCACAACAAACGTCACCTCACGGCGCTTTACACTGTGAGGTAAAGACCCTACAGTATTAGAGAGTAAACCCCAACAATCCGATGGTCCCCTATGAGCAAGCATTCGGCGACTGTGGGAAGGAAAAACTCCGTTTTGACAGGAAGAAACCTCCGGCAGAACCAGGCTCAGGGAGGGGCAGCCATCTGCCTCGACCTGTTAGGGGTGAGGGGAGAGATAAGAGAGAAAGGAGAGCAAAGAGAGCTGTTGCAGCTGCATGCAAGCCTTATATTACCAGGCTCAACGCCGACTGTGGGATGGTGTGAAGTACACCAGTATTAGACTCTGGAATTGTGGAAACCTGTTCCATCAAGTGACGAATCAGGCTTCTTTATCAAGCAATCTGATGGATGGGTCTGGTGAATGGCAGGAGAACACCACCTGCCTGACTGCTCTGTGCTGTAAAGCTTGGTGGAGGAGGGACAATGCAACGGGACTGTTTTTCTGGGGTTTGCCTGGACCCCTTAGTTCCAGTAAAGGGAAAGCTTGCTGCTTCAGCTTACCAGGAAAATTTAAAATAAGATAAGGTGTTCTTTTAATAGTCCCGCTGTGGGGAAATTTCAGGTGTTACAGCAACAAGACAAAGTGACCGCAGCACACCAGTGTTAAAAAGAGATCACATCAAAAGAAAGAAAATGACAGAAATCATAATACCACTTGAAATAATAATAATAATAATAATAATCATCATCATCATCAGCAGCAGCAGCAGCAGCAGCAGCAGCAGCAGCAGCATTTTTAGGACAGTAATGGGAAAATAGAAAAGATAATTTCATAAATTAGAAAAAAATAGACAGTATATTATAAATATGTGAATATTATGAATTCTAGAATTTGAATGATTTACATATACCTTGCATTACTGAATCACAAATCTATACAGAAGTAAAGAAAGTGCATCAGTTTTCACTGTGGCAGGTAATGGATTTGAGGTTAATTCGAGGTCTGCTCAGAGCAGTGCTGGTTATACAGTGTAACTGTAGCAGGAAGGAAGGACCTGCGGTATCTCCCCTTCAGACACTGCGGGTGAAGCAGCCTGTCACTGATGGGGCTGCTTAGTGATGTTACTGTGCCATGCATGGGTGGGAGCTGCTGTCCATCAGAGATGTCAGCCTAGCCAACATTCTCCTCTCTCCCACGACTTGCACAGGCTCGAGGGGGCACCCCAGGACAGAGCTGGCCTTCTTAATGAGTTTATCAAGTCGCTACCTGTCAGCAGCTGAGATACTGCTGCCCCAGCAGACCAACACCATAAATGATGGCTGATGCCACCACAGAGTCACAAAGGTCTTCAGGAGTGCTTCCTGCACTCCAAAAGGCTTTAGTTTCCTCAACTGACACAGTCTACTCTGGCTCCTCTTATGCAGTGCACTTGTGTTAGGTGAACAATTTATTTTGGACAGTTCTATGCTTCCAGTTTTGTGGGAACCAAACAAGAGCACTCGAAAACTGGTTGAAAATTCTGTGTTATAAGGATTTTAATGGGCACAGACCTCCTGCCTCTTGAAACTAGGAATTAATAGAATCATAATTAGAATCAGAATACTTTATTAATCCCAGGAGGGGAACTGCATTGGGTTAGGAGACGTAGCTGCCCTGTAATAATGCAGCAGCCTCAGTGACACACATGATTTATTGGCAAAGTTGTAAAGCAAAGTTACATTTTCCAAACTCCTGTGAGGTACATGAGGTCGAGCCTTTTAACAAACAACATTTTTACGCATTTCTTGCTTTCCATCTAGAATTAAGCCAATAGTTTTCACTGCACTGACACTGGTTATAAAGAGTTATGCACTGAGGAGGACAAAACCATTTCTTACAGAAAAAAGGGAGCCAGACCTTCTTACCCTGACCTAATTTCTGCATATATATATTTTGAGCATGAGTACAGGGTTTAAAAAAAATACAAAACAACCAATCATATACATCCAACATACACATCCACCAATGAGACACCAGAAAGGAAAGGCTGGGCATATGGTCATGTGGTTGGAAGCCAGTCATGCTCACTGGAGATGGGCTGTGCCCCACAGACAAGACTGGGTGGCACCTTATTAGGGACTTAGACAAGACAGGCATAAAATAAAGGGTGGGGTTTGAGTTTCTCCACTTCTGATGTAACACACATCCACTACAAGGGACATCAAATCAATAAAAAATAGCTTAAGGTGTACATAAATGCTTGTATATGTATATATTTGTGTGTGTGTGTGTGTGTGCTTGTGTGCATTTTCCATTTAATGCCATAATTTCCTAAAGTGTTTTGAACTTTCAGCAACAGCCTGTTAAACCCGCGGCTGAACTGTGAACATAAGGCTGCTTTAATAAAACCTGCTTCTTATGAAAAAGTTGCCTTTGCCTGTACTGGATGAACTGGATGACTGATGGATGCTGGATCCTTACTGGATCATCTCCAGTAAGAAGGAATAAGGTGAAGTAAGATGCACCTCCTCTAGAAATTGTAGTTTCAACACTGCAGACATCTGCTATCACATTTGTTAAGGAGTCTAACAGAAGGACTTTTCCCAAGACTGTATAAATTCTCCTGCACATCATTCCTTGATCTCATGACGTGTCAAGGAAAAGTGGGTAGGAAAAGAAGGTAGGTTGTATTTTATTTTATTTTATTTTATTTTATTTTATTTTAGACTGTTCAAAGCGCTGCAGGGCTGCTTTGCAATAGCAAACTAGCGCCACTAGATGGCAGAAGCAGACAACTACTTGACATTTTACCCCGTCAACAGATTTCAGTCATATTTATGTGAAGAATTTCTAACATAAAGTGATACGTTTAGGGGCAAAATATTATGTGGAAAAACCCTGTTCACTCTTGTGTCTTTACACAGTAAAAACCTTTTGCGTCATGTTGGAGTGACACCTGCACCTGCACAGCATGGTAATTAAAAAATCCCTATAACACTGATTTTTAATTTTATATTTTTCATATTTGGGTGTTGGTAAAACTGAGAGTGAGCTGTCAAGTCTGAGTGAAGCAGGCGGAGGAGCAGAGGGTTCCCTGTGCCTGCTGATTCTATAAATGAACAGCTTTCCTCCATGAGGATCCTTTTTCAGACACCACTAAAGCTGAACACACACACACACACACATCCATACCTCCCAGGTGTGAGCAAATGTGTGTGAGAGGAGAGGATCATGTTTTGTAAGGTTTTCTTTGCAAAACTGCACCTGCAGGGTTCAAGATAGTGCTGCTTGTGAAGTCCAGATATGGTGGTGCAGGTTGGGGAGGGTGGGAGCAGCTGCAGTGAGAGCTGCACTGCGCTGTACCTGAAGAGCGGTGCAGATGTGCCCCGTGTTACTGAATACATAGACATACAATATTATGGCTTTACCCTTTCTGTTTAACTGTTGTAAGGTATTTTCTGCCATTACAGTGCCTTGCAAAAGTATTCATACCCCTTGAACTTGTCCACATTTTGTCACAGCCACAAAAGTGAATGGAACTTATTTTATTGTGATTGTGAAGTGGAAGGAAAATGATTTGTGGTTTTCAAAAGTTTTTACTAATAAAAATATAAAAAGTGTGGCGCGCACTTGTACCGAATGAGCTAAATTGTGGTGCACTGACAGCGTGCCAGCGCCCCAGCCTGCTAGCATTGGCCTGCTCTCAAAGCATTTAGAAGGCAAGAGCTATTTTGGCCACACCAACACAATTGTCGCTCACCGCCTGCCCCATTCACCAGATCCTGCTCCCAGCAAATTTGTCCTCTTCCACAAACTAAAATGATAGTGAGAAAGGCTTCAGTTTGACACAGTGAAGAAGTTCCAGCATGCATCACAGATCCTCAAGTGCGCGTGGTCTTCCAGCAAACAGCAGCAACATCAGCTATAGAGCATGGGGAAACGACCTGGAAGCTAGTACAGCTGATGTTTCAGGAGTTCTTTTTCCTTTGTACTGTAAGTGTGAAGTAGAAGCAACTCAGAGGAAGCGCTGGAAAGTGCAGGAGCAGAGGAAGCTCGATGACAAACGGGGGTTGGTGGTTACAGGGAAAGTTTGGTAACCTTCGGTTGCATTCTCCCCAAGGGGTCGCCACAGTGAATTCATCCACATTGTTAATTTGTCAGAGGTTTTACATCGGATGCCCTTCCTGACGCAACCCTCCATGGTGAGAGGGGCTTGTGTCCCCACCTGGAATCGAACCAGGGACCAAGGTGAATGTGTAAACCACTATGCTACGGGGGACGCTTAAAGGGATAGTTTGGTAAACTTTTTAAACTAGACCTGAATTAATTTTCTGCTAAAACTCACAGAAAAGTGCACCACTGTAGCTCACCTGGTTGGGCCGGTGGACCTTGTACCAGAGGCCAGAGCCACTGCTGTGAGAGCCCAGGCTCGAGTCTGTCCCAAACGTTTCCTCTGCAGCTCTCTCTGTGCTTTCCTGTCAAATAAAGGCTAAGAAATACCTGAAAATAACCCTTTAAAAATCCCTACCAGAGAGAGAGAAATTTAAAGCCCCCAGCTGTGTTTAAGGTGTTTTGCCTGTTTACAGAGACACTGTAAGAAAGATAGATGATACTCTTGGAATTCTGTGTGGGATTGCTTCAAAAGCAAAGATCATGGTAGGCATTCAAGGAGAAAACCTTTTCAAAACCCTATTTCAACAAACATTTCAAGTTTTTTTCTTTTTTTAAATTTGAAGCTTCTGGTGATTTTATACATGTGGCTTTTTATGCTCCTTTGACCACTGAAATTAAAGTTAATATAGATAATATTTCAAAATAATAAGTTACGAGAACTGACTGCTGAATAGCAAGACTTACTTGTTGAAAGACTTTGCTGTCTGAACTGATTTGCTAATTTCACCTGGCAAATGTGATTTTCCAAAAACCTTTTCTTCAAGCGCAACGTACTTAAAGGTAAAACATGTACAGTAAAGAAAATCAAAGGAAGGTTAACTTCTGCACTTTGCATTTCCAATTTCTGAGGTAATAATTAGCACAGTGTGTGATTACAAATGTGCATACAAATCAGATCTGATGTCCAAATATACCTTGCTAGACCCTCTTTTACCTTCAGAGCTTCAATTTTTCATGGTACAGATTCAACAATGTGCTGGAACCATTCCTCAGACATTTCAGGCCATATTGACACGATAGCATCACTCGGTTGCTGCAGATTTGTCCATGATGCAGTTCTCCCATTTTACCACTTTCCAAAGGTGCTCTATTGGGTTGAGATCTGGTGACCATTTAAGTACAGTGAACTCATGGTCACGTTCAAGAAACAAGTCTGAGATGAAGCAGCCATCAATTCAATTTTGTTTATATGGTGTCAATTCACAACAAAAGTTCCCCCCAGGTTCCATCAGAAGATGTTCATAAGGAGATGGACATGGTCAGCAGCGATAATCAGGTAGGTTTTGGCATTAAAATGATGCTCAGTTGATACTAAGGGACTCAAAGGGTGACAAGGAAATATCGACCACACCATCCAGGGTGGATTAAAGCTTCCATGGTATATATGCCACAGTCTGAGCCTACCATCCAAATGTCACTGTGGGAACCGATACGCATCAGACCGGGCAATGTTTTTCCAGTCTATTGTCCAATTTTGGTGAGCCCATGGGACGTGTAGGCTAAGTTTCCTGTTCTTATGTGGCAGTAGTGACACCCAGTGTGGTCTTCTGCTGCTGTAGCACATCTGCTTCAACGTGTTGTTCTATCAGAGATGCTCTTCTGCATACCTCAGTGGTTAACTGACTTACTGTTGCCTCGCTATAAACCTGAAGCAGTCTGATGATTCTCCTAACCTTGTATCAACAAGGAATTGTCCCCAGAGAACTGCCACTCACTGGATATGATAACTTTCTGGACCATTCTCTGTAAACCCAATGAGAAAGGATGGTCGAGCAGGAGAATCCCAGCAGATCAGCAGTTTCTGAAATGCTCAGACCAGCCCATCTGGCATCAACAACCATACCGCGCTCAAAGTCACCGGAATCACCTTTCTTCCGCGTTCTGATGCTTGGTTTGACCATGTCTTGCATGCCTAAATGCATTGAGTTGCTGCCATCTGACTGGCTGATTAGATACAGTATTTGAGTTACAGTAACAAGCAGCTGAAAAGGTATACCTAATCAAGTGGCCAGTTGAAGTATAACATATACATTCTAAGCTGAGTAATGCACATTAAGTTGATGGGTGCAGAATTTAAGCGGACACATACTGTATTTGTCCGATCCATCGGCTACACAATCTGCATGTGCTGCTTGTGTGAGTTGCGCAGCCAGGCTGTGTACCACAGAGATGTTACAAATAGCTTCATGATGCCGTGGGTTGCAGGGAAAGAATAACAGCGTGTCTTGGATGAAAGTATTCCACACTCTGCCAGCACGTTCATCAGACCCAAAGTCATGATTTCCTGCTGTTTATCTGCTTTGTGCTTTTTTTTTTTTTTCCCCACGCCTGGCTGAAAATAATAAGGCTGCAGTAGCCAGACAGCTAACAAAGTCATGGTGCGTGCGTCCCACGAGAACTGAGCCTCATTATTCTTGCTCGGGAGCCTTTAAAAATTGGAAGGCAGACAATGATGTCAGAGTGATGTTTAGTGTGATAACATTATCTACAGCCTAGTTCATATCCGCCGTGAGTCCCACCTTGTTTGTGTGCGCTCATCCTCAGTAAGCCTGCTGAGATCTAAATAAGCATCTAGAACAACATTTCTATCGCGGCCTTTACATGACATCACTGGAGCAAGTTTAATTATGAATGTGTGTCGGACCAGACACTACGGAGCTCCTGGGTTAAGGAGGTGATCGGATGATCGTTAATCTTTGATTGCAAATTAGCGTGAATCATTTCTGCACCTCTCCCTGCACAGTGTATCGTTACGTCTGGCTTGAGCTTGCGCAAGGCCGCAAAGAGATTTCCTCTAATTTGCTGCGGATCACACATGGCAGCTGAAAGTTAGCGAGAGCGGCGTTCATCAGTCTAATTGCCCTGAACTTCAAGTCAGCTCGTGCTAACAATGGTTCAGCAGTTTCTGAGGGGGCGTTTCTTTTTTCACTTCTTCTCTCGGCTGTCACTGTTACCTAACCGTATCTGCTCAGTAGTTATTTTGCTTTATGTTTTTCATTTCTTGTGACGGTGGGGGTGGGGGGGGGGTTAATGTTGTCATTTGCCAGGTGTTCAAACATTTACCTGATCAGTGCCTGATTGTTTGAGGACACATTTGCCTGCACTGCTATGAGACCAGGAATGCACTGAGGTACGCTATATGGACAAAAGTATTAAGCCACCTACACTTTACAATGACAGGAGATTTTACTACATCTCAGTCTAAATCTGTGCGGGCCAGTCAGGTTCTTCCACACTAAACTCATCCAGTAATGCCTTTATGGACCTTTCATGATGGCGGTAGTGGCTCAGTGCAACAATGAAGGGCTGGGAACCAGAGGGCTGCTGATGTGGTGCTGGTTTGATGCTTGCTTGTAGAGGCTAGAGCCACCCCAAGCACCAGGAGGCAACCCCCCCCAAGGTACTGAACTCCCCACTGTGCTCCCTGGCGCCTGCAATGGGCCGCCTTGCTCTCTTTCTCCTCTGTTTGTGTGTGTGTGTGTGTGTGCATCTATCACAGTTAAATGTGTGTAAATACCAACAAAAAAAGAGTGTGTTGAGACCTGACTGTAATTTCCACATTAGGGGATTAATAAAACATATCTTCTTTTTGTTTGTGCACTGGGGCACAGTCATGCTGGAACAGAAAAGGGCCTTCCTCAAACTGTTCCCACAAAGTTGGAAGAACAGAATTGTCCAAATGCCTCGGTAAGCCGAAACATGAAGATTTCCATTCACTAGAACTAAGGGGCCCAGGCCAACTCCATAGCTTTATCCCACCTCCACCAAACTTTACAACTGGCACAATGCAGCCAAGCAGGTAAGGGTCACCTGGCATTCACCAAATAAAGACTGGACCATCACACTGCCAGATAAAGAGACATGATTCCTTACTACACAGTACACATTTCCACTGCACCAGAATCAAGTGGTCAGGTGCTTTACATCACTCCATGCAATGTTTAGCATTGTGTTTGGTGGCGTAAGGCTTGCATTCAGCTGCTTGGCCATGGAAATCCATGCTATAATGCTGCATCTGCACAGTTTTTGTGCTGATGTTAATGCCAGGAGAGGTTTGGACCTCTGTAGTTATTGAGCCACATGCCGTTGGCTACTTTTACACATTAAGTTCATCAGCACTTAGCAACCCCGCTCTGAACCTTTACATGGCTGAGTAGCTGTGGTTCCTAAATGCTTCTACTTTACTTCATGCTTATTAGCTGGCAATTTATCAGTCGCATTATCAAGCATACTTTGCTTTATCAGCCTCTCAGTCTTCTACAGCTGGACCCCCTGCTGACCACTGGAAAGAATTCAGGTTTAAGGTGCTTCAAGATTGGATTCATGTTTCAGTTCCAAAAGTTATGTCAGTCTTTTATATGCTGTCAGTGGTATGTAACCATAGCAGTTGCAGATCTTTATCTGCTATGAAATATTAAATTTGTGCTTGATAAATGTTTAAAGATACTGAGACAAAGTTTTGAAATAATTTAAAACATTCACTATTTTTTTGATAATTGCTTCCTTGACTTTAAAAGAGAGAATAATTTAAAAAAAAAAACATTAATATAAAAAACAAACCAAAAACATAACATCCTTGGTGAAGTTAAAAATAGTTATTTCAAACAATGGCAATCACCCATCATTTCCCAATCGATGCAGTCCCCTCTGCAACTAATTGATTTCTGACTTAATCACTTGCACAAGATTGTATTTCCTTAGAAAAATCCATATCCAATCTTGGAAAAATTACCCTTATGCCCAAAGAATGTCCAGTTGATTGAAACACTGACCTTTGCCTTTTTCTAGCTATGAAGAATTTTCTTTTTAAAAAAAGAACCTAACTCATTACTTGCCAATCTCTTGATGTTGACTTCCAACATTGCTGACCAAAAAGATAGAGAAGCAACTTGTAGCAGACAGTAGAAGTTTGCTTCATAACAGAGTTAGTGCAAGGTATAAATTTATCCTAAACTGTCATCTTTTGCACTAAGCAAGCAATTTTGTTGCCTAAACCAAACCAGACATTATCTTAAAAGATCCCCAATGTTCTAAAATGTGAAGCAACTAGTTTGGGAGTGAGAATGTGAGACACAGCCATCCTGGGGTGTAAAATACTGCCTTTGTGTGCAGATGCCTCTGGCGTTGCAGCGATACACACTAGGTGTCCTTTGGTGTTGGTGCCTTGATGTGCTTTCTGCTGCAAAATCACACTCTTAGTGATAACGGTTCCCTTTGAAAGAGCGATAAAGTCCACATCAGGAGGTTGGATGGGGCAGTTTTTTGCAGCCATGAGGCTGAAGTTCATTTCCCATTTGTGAGCTTTGTTTTTTATATTGTGTTTTGTTTTCACCTGCTCGTTTTCATTTGCATTTTATTGTCATGTTTCCTCTGGTGGTGAGGTTTAGGCACTAAAAACTACTCTGTTTGACACTAGGTTTAGAATAATGATATGGTTTGAGTTCAAATGCATCCCTTCACAGCTGTAAACCTGCACTTTGAACAATGATGCTCATCCAGTGTGTTTAAATGTGATGCCAAGGGCTACTTGGATGAGTCAGGATTGAGACCCCTCTCACTGTTGCCGTAACCCAGAGCAGCATGGTACCCATTCCAAAGGACTTGGATCAGGCTGGAATGTGTTGACAAGTCCGGAATGGGAGGATTTTAAGCCTTTTTTTTTTTCTTGGACCAGAAGGTAAGCATAACACTGTAAAAATAAAAAAGATGTCACACAATATACCCTCCAATAAAATAAGCACTAATCAGATTATAATCACAAATAAATGATTCTGCTGCACTGATTTCTGTTCTTTTGGGTGTGATACTTCCAAATACTTTGCATTAGCATGATTATGACATACTGGACTTTAACTCTTAGAAATTATGTCAGTGTGGAAGAGGCTCAGCTACTTGTAGGTTGTCTTGCATACACACACTAACTACAGGCTATGTATTCAACTTCTTGTTACTGCAAATATCTCATCAGCCAATCACATGAAAACAACTCAACACATTTAAGCATGTAAACATGGTCAAACCTGCTGGAATTCAAAGCAAGCATCGCAATGGAGAAGAAAGGTGGTTTAAGTGACTTTGAACATGGCATGATTGTTGGTGCTGGATAAGTTGGTCTGAGTATTACAGAAACTCTAAAATTCATAGAGAATAGTGATAAAAAGAGAAAGTATCCAGTGTTCTCTGGGATAAAATGCCTTGTTGCTATCAGAGGTCAGAGGAGAATGGTCAGGCTGCTTCCAGCTGATAGGAAGGCAACAGTAGCACAAATAACCATTCTTTACAACCAAGGTATCCAGAAGAGTGTCTCTGGACACACAGCATGTTGAACCTAAAGCAGCAGATGACCACACCGGGTTCAAGCTCCTAGGAAGATACAGTTCGCAGGTGCTCACCAAAATTAAACAACAGAAGATTTGAATAATGTGGCCTGGTCTGATGAGTGTAAATTTCCGCTATGACATTCTGATCGCAGAGCACTCTTTGTAACATGGAATTCATTGAAGTTTGCAGACATTCCTACAGTATATGCATAATTGTCTTGAGGTGCCACCACAGTGGTTCAACTGGTTTGAGGTCTGGACTTTGCCTGAGCCATTGGAACACCTCGATTTGTCTCTTTTTTCAGCCATTTTTGTTCTAGATTTGCTGCTGTGCTTGGGATCATTGTTCTGCTGCATGACCCAGTTTTGGCCAAGCTTTAGCTGTTGGACATATGGCCTGATATTTGACTCTACAATACTTTGGTGTATAGAGTTCATGATCCATTCAGTGCCTGCAAGATGCCCAGATCCTGTGGCTGCAAAACAAGCCCAAATCATCACCCCTCCTGCCTATTTGCCAGTTGATATGAGGTGTTTGTGCTGATATGTTGTGCTTGGTTTTTACCAAATGTGGTGCTGTGCATTATGGCTAGATATCTCCACTTTGATAATCGCTTGTTACAACCAACGTATGCAGAAAAGCGTCTCTGAACACACAACATGCTGAACCTTAGAGCAGAAAACCTCACCAGGCACTGTGAGTCCTGTTAGCTGAGGACAGGAAACTGAGGCTTCAATTTCCGCAGGCTTACCAGAATAGATTGGAAAAATATTGTCAGGTTTGATGAGTCTCAATTTCTGCTTTGACATTTGGATGGGAGAGTCAGAACTTGGTGTCTACAGTATAACAGGAATGCTTTAATCTACCCTGGATGTTATTGGTGATATTTTCTTGGCATACTTTAGGCCCCTTAATACCTGTTGAGCATCTTTTAAATGCGATAGCCTGTTTGTGCTGACCATATCCATCCCTTTGTGAGTGTGTACACATCTTCTAAAGGCAGATCCCAGCAAGATCCCAGAGCCCCTTTGGGATGTGGTACATGAGGCACAACCAAAGGGACAGTGTACAGGAAAATCTGTGCAGCATACGGATTAGTCCCCATGTCCTGATGGGAGACACTTGAAGATGGCTGGGTGCAACAGTGCTATGATCTTGTGGGACTTCAAGGTCCAGGCAGAGAAGCAGCTGCTGGCCAACCAACCACACATAGTGGAAGTTATCAAGGAGCAGCACAATAAATTGTGATGGATGTGGCAATCCCAGCCAACAGCAACATCAGGAAGAAGGAGCAAGGCTCAAGGGCTCAAGGAACTGCTGCAGCAGATGTGTAAAGTCCAAAATGGTCCCAGAACAAAAATAGCTGCAAAAAAGTCATCAATTAATGGTGAAAAATAAAACAAGTGAATTAATACTTAATGGAATTCTTCCAGTTTTAATGTCAGTGTTTTGTTTTCCAGTGCCAGCAGCTGGCAACTTGTTGTTTCAGTGCCAGCAATTCTCTTTTCAGAAGAAGCCAAGTTTTATTTTCACTACCAAAAGCTGGTAAAGTCTTATAGCAGCAGCCATTTTAGCTGTTAAAAAAATGACACAAACAAAAAGTGTAAATTCAAGGACCTTCATTTTCCAAAGTGGATGTTAGGCTTGTTATCGCTGTAAACTGCACTATTTGCAGCAAACAGTCATCAACACCCCCAAGCATGCTCCCACTCCAACTGTTTTCCATTTTTCCCTTAAAAAAGTCTAAATCGTGCATGGCAACAACATTTATCTGCAGTCAGACTTCAATCAGTACAACAAAGTGATGCTCGCCCCATTCGCAATGCAGCCAATTAGTTGCCGCCTAACATGCTGAAATGCTCTGTAATCATCTGAAGATGTAAGGCGTACTGTTAAAGCATCACCTCAATTATAACCTCATAGCATTCACACAGCTGTTTCCTGAGGACTGCAGCTTGCATTTAGTGTAATGAGGACGCTGTTTGATGGGAGTTTGAAGAGAGGAGGTTCATTTGTTGAAGCAGCTGACCTTAAAGTCAGACATGTAGTTGTTATCACTGTGAGAAAAGGAATGCTAGTCAATCTTTTCTTCACACACTGCATAGGGGCGCTTCATGCACAAGCAGCATTTGAAGTGGGTTTTGATGTCAGCTTCATCTATTATGAATCAGGTGACATTTTTCTAACGACAGCCCCCAATGTGCCTCTTAAGAGACAGGCATGGAAATAGTCGAATGCCATTATCTTTGCTCTTCTTCTCGCTCCGGTTTTTCTCGAGGGGAAGGTGCTGAAGTCCAACAGGGAGGGAGGAAGCATTAACAAAAAAAAGCACACAGGACGTATGGAATCAGACAGCAAGTCAAAATAGTTTATTATAGAACAGGATTCATAGTCGAGGCACTACCTCACATTTAGTATAGGCACTGAACTACTGCACTGGAGTCACAGCCACTACTCGGTCTGAAAACCAAAGCCTGCCAGCCACGTTGACTTTGGCTACAGCTACAAGTAAAGCATGTCATCAATCAAGATGCCAAAATAATGCTAAATGCTAATGTTATAGCAGCAATACCATCACTTCAGAGCAAAATGCTGTTTAGAATGAAAATATAGTGCCTGTGTGAGTCACTGGGAGGCAGTAGCTTGTCTAAGATGAAGACACATCTGTACTGGCTGCAGATCATGCTTGAGCACAGGTTTGTGGTGCAAATTGTTTTTGGCTGGTGTAACTGAAAATATAAACGCTTTTAAAGGATGTTAAAGATCAATAGTTTGTCCACATCAAGCTATTTGTAACCGTATTCACCCCTGTGATGGTGGGAAATGATTAAAGCATTGTTAGCGCTGTTAACACTAATTGTTTCTTACACAAGGGTGACATCATGACCACAGACTGTAAATAAAAGATGGACAAAGTCCGCCCCGTAATTCAGTAGCTTGTAAACCCACCTTGAGTGGCAATAACTTGAAGTAATGGTTTTCTGTATGATTTTATTAGTTTTTCACATCGCTGAGGAGGAGTCTCAGTCCACTTTTTGTAACAATGACATTTGCAGGCACAGCACTCTTAAAGGTAAAGTCCATCGGTCTTTTACACCCAAGCCTACAAGGCTCATTGGGCTGGAGCTTATCCCCAGTTTCTGTAGCATAAAGCAACTTAGGAGTTAGATTCCTCCAGGATGGGATGCTAGTCCATCACAGGTTACCTTCCCAGTATTTTACTGGTACCCATTTTTACTATTGGGTGGATAGAGGCACACTTGTGGTTGAGACCTTGCCTAAGGGTCTTGATGCAGTGGGGGTCTGTCCGGGATTCAAACTCATGACATCTTGATCACGAGCCCGGCACCATAACCGCTATACCACTGCCCTAGCTCTCAAAGCATTTCAGTCAGGTTGAGATCTGGACTTTGACTGGCTGCCTGAGCAACACTTTGATTCTTCTCTTTTTCAGCCATTCAGCTGTAGATTTGCTACTGTGCTTGGAATCATTGTCCTGTTGCATGAACCAGTTTCAACCAAGCTTTAGCTATCAGAGAGATGGCCTCATGTTCGACGCTAGAATACTTTGGTATAGAGAGTTCATAGTTGATTCAGTGATGTCAAGGTGCCCAGATCCTGTGGCTGCAAAAAAAGCCCAAATCATGACTCCTCCACTTCCATGCTTGACAGGTGGAATGTGTTTGTGCTGACATGCTGGGTTTCACAAAAAATGGTGCTGTGCATCATGGCCAAACAGCTCCACTTTGGTCTTGTCTGTCCATAGCACATTGTTTTAGAATTTTTGTGGTTTGTTCAGATGCAATTTTGCAAAGCTAAGCCATGCTGACATAAGGAAGAGGTTTTCTCTTTGCAACCCTTTCACACAAGCCATCCTTGACTTGTTTAGCCCTTTTCTAATTTTTACTGCCACAAACTTTAAAATTTAACATGCTGAATGAGGCCTGTAGAGTCTGAGATGATTTTTTGGTTTTTTTTCTAGAGCAAATTTGCAGGGATGTCCACTCCTGGGAAGACTGTGGCATTGTGTTAACACATCTGAATGTTACAGACCAGCAAACGGCCAAAACCTCCAAATTTATAGAGGTGGTCACACTGGCTGAGGATCAGTTTTTCAACTGCTTTTTATTAGCCACACCTGGCTGCTACTTAACCTCCTAATTCCTAAAGAAGCAGTAAGGGTGTACCTAATTGATTTTTTTTTTCACATGTAGGTTCCAGGCTCGAAAAGTGAACTCAGTGCTGAAGTTCCTTAAACCTTCTTTCTAATGGCTCCTTTCTAATTCAATTTATCATGAATTATATTTTACAAATTATGGGCCTCATCAGAGTCAGAAACGCTGATAAAGGTAGGGTATTCTCTTTGGTTTAGCTTAACTTGTGAATGACAAGTTACTGGCCAGTGAGCATTAAGTGTCCCTGAACTTTCCAATTAGATCTCATCTGGACTTGGAATGCAGGGTTTCAAAAAGCTACATGTTGTTTGAAGCTTTAAAAGGAGACTTCACTAACCAATGGGTGAAGCAGTGGGTGGTTCCCTTTTTTATATACAGTCTATAGTCATAATGCCTAATAATGCTACACAAGCTACAGGTTTATAACCTCCACTCACATCCATGAAGGGCTGCAGCTTTTTTTATGCCTCTTTTAGCCTGCATTTAACAGTTTTCCATGTACACCAAAGTATGGTGGCCCTGAGAGATCAAAGCACTGCAAGTGGGAAAAACACATGCATATAGATAACCCAAGCAAATTAGGTGCATGCCTTTAGCAATTTGACAGCACAGATGCAACATTTGCCTCATGTACTGTTTGTCTGTTTGTATTTGTTCTTCCTAAAAAAATGCAGTATGTTGAGCTTCAGGGCAGGCATGAATTAGGGAATGAATGCTGAGAGGGAAGAATCCACAATCGTGCGGTGTTATTCTCCTTCTTAGTGAAATGGGAAAGCTTATTGCACATAAGCTGTCATTATCGAGTTATTAGCCAAAGTCACGTAGCTGTTAATGAGACGGATGAATCGCACTCTAACCCGATGTTAATCCTTGCGATCACTTTTAAAAACCCACAGATTTTATCAGTTGGAGCAACAGTGTGTCTGGCAGGCTTTGGTGAGGGGAGGCAGCCTTTCCCCATGTACATCACATGATCCTATCACTCCTAAGCTAATGCAGCCTCATCCTTTAATACAATCTCATCCACTTCATGTGTTTCTCATCCCAGCCACTGCTTTAAAAACACCTCACAGTGTCACACTCATCTATTACAGCAACAACAACAACAACAACAACGAATATCACCAAGATTACTGTTATCATTATAATGCGAATTATAATCACAAAAGTAATGCTGGCGTATGCCCTCTTGTTTCGCTCTCTGTGTGATCGGGGAATGAAAAGGAAACACTCCTCCTCCTGTAAACAGGCAGTAGCCTAATCGTGTTTGTTGTTAGAGGGATTATTAAGTAGAACAAATGGTTTCATAATAACTTTGTACATGTGCGGTGCTGAATAAGCACCTGGCATTAGCTCGATCACAACAGCACAACGTGCTGCTGCTTGTGTGACACTTAACCCTCAAGTGACTAGCTGGGTTCATATCTATTCATCTATTCATATCTATTCATATCTGTTCTGGGGTGAAGTAAATATATATATATATATATTTGAACTTGAAAAGGCCCAAGCTAGTAATTTTTGCCTGTTTCAGTCCTTATGAAAACATCAGCCATTCACCTCAGGCTCCAGATTCTCATCTGGCTCTCAGAAAGTAACAGCTTATAAATATAATATTCCCTGAAATGTCAAATTATTCAGTTATGTGTGCCGCATTTTTTGTGTAGGAAATGCTATTTCATAATTATATTTTATAATTATAAAACAGTTATAGATTGTCTGAAAAGCTCCGTTTTATAAAGCTGCATTTCAGATTTATAGTTTTCACAGGACTCTAAGTAATCATGTGAAAAACTAAGTACACCCCATGACTCAGTAGCTTCTAGAACCACCTCTAGCAACAATAACTTGAAGTAATGGTTTTCCGTGTGACTTTATCAGTCTCTCGCGTTGTCGTGGAGGAAGTGTGGCCCACTCTGTTTTAAAACTTTCATTCATTCATTTATGCACAGTTTCTTAGGCTCACACCACAGCATTTCAATCAGGTTGGGGTCTACATTTCGACTGTGCCATTCCAACATCTTGATTCTTTTCTTTTCTAATCATTCTGGTGTAGATTTGCTGCTGTGCTTGGGATCATTGCTTTAACCACTGGACAGACGGCCTCACATTTGACAGCAGAATACTTTGGTATACAGAGAAGTTCATGGTCCACTCAGTGACTAAGGAGCCCAGGTCCCGTGGCTGTAAAATAAGCCCAATTCATCACCACACCACCACCGTGCTTGACAGTTGGAATGCGGTGTTGTGCTGATATGCTGTGTTTGGTTTTAACCAAATGTGGAACTCCAATTATTGGCCAAACACCTCTACATTGGTGTTGTCTGTCCAAAGGACTTTTTTCCAGCAGTCTTGTGGTTTGTTCAGATGTAATTTTGCAAACCTAAGCCGTACTGCCATGTTCTTTTTAGAGATAAGAGGCTTTCTCCTGGGAACACTTCCAAAAAAACCATACTGGTTCAATCTTTTTCTAATCATTGTGTCATGAACTTTAACATTTAACATGCTAACTGAGGCCTGTAGAAACTCAGATATGAAGCTCTTCGTTTGTTTGCAAATTCTTTGAGCCTTGCATGGTCTGACCTTGGGGTTATTTTAATAGGAGATCCATTCCTGGGATGACTGTGGCATTGTGTTAACAAACCAGCAAAATGCCTAAATTTCTGCATTTATAGAGGGGGTCACACTGGCTGATGATCAAGTGCATTTGATTAGCAGCACCTCACTACTAATTACACTGTTAATTCCTATGGAAGCAGTAAGGGTGTACTTAATTTTTCACATGACTATATCTGATGAATGCAGAATAATCAGATTTATGGCAAATTTCAGAAATATATAAAATGTTGTCAACATGTCACATTCTACGATGCTATTAAACGGACTTCGCACTAGATGTGTAGCATTTTACAAAGAACAGTCAAAGCAGGGGCCAATGGAGCCCAAAATAGACACCTGATGTCAAATGCACGTTCTGCATTGCGTTTGTGAAAATGATTACAATGACAAACATTCAGCTGTGAAAAGCTCTTTCCACAACCAAAGAGGGCATCATACCATTATTTATGGAGTCACATTTCACTGCATGGATTTTGGATTTCTTTGAGTAAGCAGCAGTTATTTAGAATTTTTGTCAGTTGGGACACAAGCAATTGCATTTCAACCTCAGCCTCTAGGCCTACGGGAGACTTTTACATGTTAATAATAATGCTGTCACTTATATAACAGCAAGTTGCACCTTTTCTTCAAAGCTTCTGACTCTATTATTAGATACTCTGGTATGAATATACACAGTCTGGCCTAAAAAAAAGTCACACACTTTAATTTCTGTTGGACGGCATTTAGCTTGGATGATGGCACACATTCGCAGTGGCATCATTCTGATAAGCTCATGCAATGCCACCACATTTATTTCCCTCCAGAGTAACATTATTCTTTCACCTGTGATAATGTCTTCCGACACATTGCTTAAGTCATGAAAATGTACTCACCACATCAGTTAGGTTTGAATAACCTGCTGCCAGCTGAAACATATTAATCACTGCAGCAATTAGGCCTGTTTGCTTTGTTAAATCCAGGTGGCAGCATATAGGGTTTAGGATTTACACTGTTTCTGCGAGGGTACCTTCGTCTGCCCCCTCGTATTCTCCCTAAGGAGTCGCTACGGCAGATTAATCCGCACTGGTAATTTGGCAGAAGCTTTCTGCCAGATGCCCTTCCTGACACACCCCTCCATGGTGAGAGGGGCTTGTGTCCCAGGGACCAGGGACCTTATGCTTAAAACGCTAATGTGTAAACCACTGCACTACAGATTAACACAGTTTATAATAGTAATTATTTGATTGCCTTCCTAACTTTCAATATTCATGGTTTTGACTGTTTCAGTGACAAAGCATTTTTTAAGCAGTCTCATCATGAGAAACAGAATTTCATGTGCAAAATAAAAGGATTGCCCCTTTCAATATTTATTAGTGGCTTTAAAACATTGCTCAGAGTGTCACTGCTGAATTTAGCTGAAACAAAATATTAACTGTCTGAAAGTACACCAACCATTAAACAGTACTTTATATCTTTGTGTCAACCTTCTCCATATTGATATTCCTATTTTCCATAATTGTGCTAATTGAGGTTTTATGCTGTCGGTCTTGTTAGACTGGGTTCATACGTGACTATCCAGTACTCGTGTCACTTGAGGGTAAAGCCATGTAAGTGCATAGTTTCTGCGTGTGGGTGGTCTAATTAACCAAATGGCGTGTTGCATTTGTTTCTACGACTATATGTTTATACAGCCATCATAAGGGCAAAAAGTGTAAAGCGGTATAACATAAACAAGGTTATATTTAACTGTTACACCTCCCCACATATGCTGTGGGAGAGTGTAGAGAGCTCCCGTCCCCATGTCTTGTCTTCTGTCTTCTCATTCAGTACATTCTGTTAAGTTGGTAAGCCTCCCAAATCACATTTGCAAATACAGAGCACATGGCAATACTGAGACCACAAAGCAGTTTACCAGATTTCTATCATGTCAATCACTGTAGGGAAACATCACAGTACAGCGAGAGAGATCAGAACAGGAGGGGGATTCTGGGTTTGTGTTTCCCAAAATGTCTGTACAAACTAGTTTCCATTTGGATGCTAAACAGTGAAATGACTGACAGTACTGAAAGGCCAGTGACTGCTGAGATAGTCATGGTAGAAGCATCTTGTTTCAGTCACAGAATTTCATTTTCACTTTGGTGTAACCCAGTTGAAAAACTGAAATATGGTAAAAAATATTGGGCCACCTACACATTACACCTACAGGACCTTTTATAACATCCCATTCTAAATTCAAAGGCATTAATTATTTGATCCCCCACTTTGCAGCTATAACAGCTTCCGCTCTTCTGGGAAGGCTTTCACAAGATTTCGAAGTGTATCTGCGGGAATTTTTGCCCATTCTTCTAGAAAAGCATTTGTGAGTTTAGACACTGATGTTGGACAGGAAGGCCTGGCTCCCTAGCCCAGTTGTATTCATTCTAACAGTGTTGGATGGGGTTGAGGTCAGGGCTCTGTGTTGGCCAGTGAAGTTCTTCCACACAAAGCTCATCCAACCATGCCTTTTTGGACCTTGATTTATGAACTGTGGCACAGTCATGTTGGACCACAGAAAGGCCTTCCTAAAACTGTTCCACAAAGCTGGAAACATAGAATTGTCCAAAACTTTTTGGTAAACTGACACATTAAGATTTCCCTTCACTGAAACTAGTGGGCCCAGGCCAACCTCAGAAAAAAATAAGCCCATAGCCTCATCCCTCCTCAGCCAAACTATACAATTGGGACAATGCAGTCAGGCAGGAAAAGTTCTGGCATTTGCTAGAGTTGCCGCCACTGCTCCAGAGTCAAATGGTGGTGTGCTTCACAGCACTCCATCCAATGCTTGGCATTGTGCTCGGTGATGCGCAGCTTGCAGGCAGCTGCTCCGTCATGGAATCCCATGCCTTGAGACTCCCAGTGTACAGATTTTGTGCTGATATTAATGCCAGAGGAGGTTTGGAATGCTGCAGTTACTGAGTCAGCAGCATGTTGGTGACCAAGTACCTCAGCACTCTGCAACGCAGCTCTGTAAGTCTGCATGATCTGCCAGTTTCTGTGTTTCCTAAATGCTTCCATTTTGCAACATACTACTTACAGTTGTTGATGGAATATCTAGGAGGGAAGAAATCTCACAAATTGGCTTGTTGCACAGGTAGCAACCTATTACAGTACCACAGTGGAATTCATTCAGCTCTTTACCATAGGTTATTCACTTACAAATGTTTGTAGAGGCAGACAGTATAGCTAGATGCTTATTTTTATACACCTGTTGCAATGGGACTGAATGAAATACTTGAATTCAATGATTCGGAGGTGTGGCCCAATACTTTTGCCCATATAGTGCATCTCCATCATCCTCCTTGCTTAAATATAAACTTTGTGGACTTTGATTCATTAATTCATTCCTTTTCTTCAGCTCATCCAATTATACTTCAGTAAATACAGTATATCCTCAATGTCAGTATTATACAACATGTGCATTTCTGCATCTCATTTGACCAACATGGTAAAAAATAAACAGATCTTTCTTTTTTTTATGGATGTACTATTAAAATATACTTTCAGCATAAGCAAAGCTTTGCAAGAACATCTACTAGTGACAAACACTTTGGGGAACCCAACTCAGATCTGGACAACAGCACAATACATCAGTCACCTCACGACCTCAATCCACAACACAAACAACTGGAGGCCAAAATAATGAACAAACGTAAACAGCAAACAACGAAAAATACTCTTGTTTCTAATCCTGATCACCTAATCAAGGAGGTGGTTATGATTTTTGATTTTTTTTTTGTTCACTCCAAGGACACAAAAAACAAGAACTCCTGGGTATGCAGATGTAAAAGGGAGCACACTTATGCTACCTGCGGGTGATGACACTTTCCCTGTTGCCCGGGAAACTGTGCTGAAGCTGCCCGCATGAAAAATAAAGAACTAAAAATAAATAAATAAATAAAAAGGAGAGGCTTTTCATTGCCAAAATAACACACAGCTCTGATTGGGTTCAACCTCAAAACAGTGTAAATTAAGCATTTCCCACCATTTGTTTCTCTCGTTTCTAGAAATGCACCCCTGTTGTTTTGTCAGAACCTGAGTCTGTGGGCCTTCTTTTTGTGAATCAAGGCACAAGGCGCGCCTACACCAAAACACGGCCCTGAATGTGTCGAGGACAAGAGGGTACGTACTGTATTTGCAATTTTAAGAGGTAACAATACACAAGGCAACTTTTGGGGGGGGGCGGCAATGGGATTCTCGTCTGTGTCTGTAAAATGAACCGCTGCACATCAGTTGCCAGTCGGCAGTGTTGAACTACAGGATGACCGGTGTGACGACGGTAGGGCACTTGGTTGGAAATTTGCCCCGTGCCTCAGGTTCTGCAGATTCTTTTGAACACATTTCACGTAGAAACTTGTACCAGTTAAAACCACATTAATGCTCATGTCGCGGGAAGCGGGTCCACAATACATTTTGGCTTTCAACCTGTATTGCAAGAACAAATTTACATAGACATTTCCATATGCTTGTGCATCATCTGCTCATGGCCTGCTAAGACTGAACAGCACGTAATTAGCTGCTACCTGTACTGAAGCATCCTGCTCTTTTGTTCTGTTTCTCATCCTGCTGTCAGACGCTGCAGAGGGATTTCACTGCAGTGAGGGCACAGCCTGGCACATGATCACATCTGAAGCCAGAGAAACAGACTTTCCTAGAGAAGGACAAATTCTAGACTCATGAGATATCTCAACACAGCCATCAGAAAAAGGTGGGAGATTTTGTTTTTTTTTTTGTTAATTTAAAGATAAAAATGAAACTAAATAACCCACACAGAAAGAGAGAGCTTGCTTTAGAGCACTCCCAGAATATCTTGGGGACTGCAGTGTGGTAGGTAAACTGGATGGGAGAGCTGCAGAGACAGAAAGCCTGTCGAGGAGGCAGCAGCGTGTGTCCTCCAGACAGATCAGGCAATAATA
>VUQH01001215.1:38814-50166 GCA_015106775.1 Etroplus canarensis
AAAAAGCATACATGCACCCACACATGAGCATAATAACAAGTATTCACCCACAAGCAGATACAATGACACTGCTGCACATGAACGTGAATGTAGACGTTCATGAACAGGCACACGCAGGAAACCAGGCTCACTGTGTGACTTTGGGTAAAGAAGTAACAAAAAAAAAAAATAATAATTTTATCCATGGTTCATAAGCCAGCCAAGTTACCTTTGGGTGTGTGGAGACCAAACCAGAGACAAAAGGAGGGTGAGCACTGCACTTATATCTTACATGGACAAAAGTATGAGGCCACCTACAGTTGCTTTTATAACTAAATCCATAGGTATTAATATAGAGGTGAGCCCCCTTTTGGTAAGACTTTCTCCATGATTTTAGAGTGTGTCTATGTGAATTTTTGCCTATTCAGCCACAAGTAAATTTGTGAGGTCAGGCACTGATGTTGGATGAGAGGGCCTGGCTCACAGTCTCTGTTCTTGTTCTTTCCAGAGGTTCTAGATGGGGTCAATACTCTGTGTGGGCCAGTCAAGTTCTTCCACCCCAAACTCATCCAATCATGCCTTTATGCACCTTGCTTTGTGCACTGTGGCACAGTCATGCTAGAGCACAGAAAGGTCTTCCTAAAACTGTTCCCACAGAGTTGGAAACATAGACTTGTTCAAAATGTCTTGTGAAGCTGAAACGTTAGGATTTCCATTCTACTAAAGGGCTCAGGCCAACCCCAGAAAAACAATCTCATAGCTTTATTATTAGACAAAGAAGCCTAGTTCATCACTCCACAGAGCACAGTTCCACAATTCCAGAGCCTACACAGTTGTTGGTGGAATATCTAGGAGGGAAGAAATTTCACAAACTGGTTTGTTGCACAGGTGGCATCCTATTTCAGTACCACAGCAGAAGTTGTTCAGCTCTTTAGAATAGATTATTCTTTTACAAATGTTTATAAAGGCAGACCACATGGCTAGCTGCTTGATTTTATACAGCTGTTGCAATGGGACTGAATGAAACATCTGAATTAAATGATTAAGAGGTGTGACCCAATACTTTTGTCCATATAGTTAATTTCCTATAAATAACTAAAATGAAATGTAAGGGTTCACCTGTAGTGTCAAACCCTGGGCTCATCCTGATTGTCACTATGCATTTGCTATATTGCTTTTCTGTACATGCAACTTAAACTACATGTCTGCCTTTCCCTGTCTGAATTAAGGGTTAAAGGACTGAGTGTGTTGTATATTGTACAGGTTGTGAAGACCCTTCAAGCAAATTCATGATTAGTCAAATTAAGCAGTTTAATTAAATATAAATTACACTGATCTGGCAGCAGTTCCACTTAGATTTAGCTTCTTTAAAAGAGAGATTTCTTTCAGCAGATTGTCTCTCTGTTCCTATCAACCTCCTCTCCACCTGAAGTTACCAGATACAAAGCACTGATAGCTCCACAGAACAGTAGCTGCTCAGCAAAGATCTACACATGGGCATAGTTTGTGATCTGGTGGACACAGTGGAGCATTCACGGCTAAAGAGCACTGGTTTCCTCAGGAGTTGGTGGAGGTTGCCAGAAACAGCTTCCCCTAAGCTAAACTAGTAGTCTAATTATCTCTGCTCTGTGGTCAGTCTCGTTGCCAACACTTCTCAGTGGCATACTGTAGTATATTAATGCACACAAATGTTCCCTGAGGCCTTGCAAAGAGTATTATGGAAAGTGCAAATACAGTTAATTGTTACGTTTACTCCTATTGTGTGGGTTTATTTGTACGGAAAGCTGTTGATGCCATAATTCAGCCAGCTGGTTTTTCAAATTACTATCACAAAGCGGGTGTGTGAAAATGAATGCTCTCTAAATTCATTGGGGTTTTTTTGTTTTGATTTTTGTTTTTTTCATCAATTTATGCATTTAAGCAGCTTTTATGTTACGTGTCATAAGTTTCCTCCACTGGTGCAAAGAATTGTGGGATTTTGGAGGAGCAGATGAGTAAAAAGAAACTAAAACTCTTATAGTCATTTACAACAACAGCTGGCGATATTAAAATGCCAAGTGATAGTGAGAACTAGACTAATTATGACCTCGACTTATCTTTCCGTGCGCTATGTGGGCAGATTATGTGCGAGTAAATGTTCATGTTTTACCAATTCTACCAAATTTTGTATTCTGTAAATTCCTTTCTCCACAGATCCCGGTGGTATTGGCGTGTATCCATGACCATAGAGAGTCAAAGTGTGGAAACAGCAGAGCTGTTAACTGAGAAAACAATGTCCAAATGAACAGAACGTGCATGCATTCAGGCTTGCTTGGCTCTGTGGACAAGCAGGTGGGTGTGTTTTTCTCTGTGCGCACACATACATATGTGAGTTTGTGACTTGTACCTAACATACTCAATTAGGTGCACACAGTGCAGCTCCAGAAATAACTGACCGTCAGCTGGCATCTCATCTGAGCCCCCATGGCTACAGTGCTCTCTCACAGCAATAGATGTCTGACTCTGTTAACACGGTCTGCCAGGGCGTGGGCCAGAAAAATACATGAAGTTGGGAAAGATAGTGAAGAGGATGCGTGTGTGTGTGTCTGTTAGCAAGGAAAAATGGTTACTCTGGGGTCCAAAAAAAACTCTCTTGCTTCCTGTGCTTCCATGTGTCTCTGTCTTTTTCTGTAGTTATTTCAAATAGTTTGGAACTTCTTTGTGTTTTAGAGAAAAGGTATCTGTGCCTTGTCCAATACAACCTGGCTTTCATTTTCTAGCTTCTTCTATACTGTAAGTCACTTTAAGGAATCAAAGTAAAAGTACTTCAAATACTATGGCTCTAATGGAAAAGTTTAAAAGTTTAAAATTTAGACTGGGGCTGAAAATTCTTCCCTCAGATACCCAACTGGCAAAGCCCTGAAAGAATCCGGTGTTACAGTACATTAATTCTGAACAGAGAAGCTGCTGACTGGCTCTGTGCTTGCATATTCAAAAATGCCACCATTATGGGAGGAACATGGCTCAGCAGAATAGCTGCAGGGATAAGAAAGACCAACAGAGGCTACATGCTGCAAGGTAACACACTTCACTGAGTTATTCCTTTGTATTCCTACTCAAACTCTTGCCTGTCCACAGGTCAATGCGTCTGTCACAAAACATTGTGCACAGCATCTCTCTCCATCATTTTCCATCCCCGACCCTTGTACACAAAGCCTCACCTCAGTCCAAACAATCCTAAATCCACAGCATAAATCTGTCATTTGAGTAGGAATCGATGAGCCCACTGCATGGTGGAAAGGCAGCTTGAAAAAGTTTGTAGCAGCAATAGTTACTTGAACCATATGTCTTCCTGTGAGAACCAGGCTAAGAGCAATATATTGTTTATAATTATCAGTTTGTCAATAGGAACTTGAATAAAGTCCAAGGGGATATTTCTCAGCCATTAATGTGTTTAACACGTTTAGCTTTACCTTTACACCACGGAAAATACGCTATATGGACAAAAGTATTGAACACATTACACCTAGAGGAGCTTTTAAGTCAGCTCATTCTAAATCCACGGGCATTACTATGGAGTTGGTCTCCCCTTTGCAGATAACAGTTTCCACTCTTCTGGGAAGGCTTCTGCAAAATTTTTGAGTGTGTTTGTGGGAATTTTTGCTCATTCATCCAGAAGACCATGTGTGAGGTCAGACCGTGATGTTGAATGAGAGTACCTGGCTCATTATCTCTTTTGTAGTTCATCCCAAAGGTGTTGGATGGGGTTGAGGTCAGGGCTCCATGTGGGCCATTTAAGTTCTCCCACACCAAGCTCATCCAACCATGGACTTTGATTTTCACACTGGGGCACAATCATGCTGGAACAGAAAAGGGTCTTCCTCAAACTGTTCCCACAAAGCTGGAAGCATAGAATTGTCCCAAACATCTTGGTAAGCCATGAAGCTCCTATCACACAGTTTTTATGCTGATGTTAATGCCAGAAGAGGTTTGAAACTCAACAGTGCAGTGTTGGCCACTTTTATGTGCCGCAGCACTCAGCAACCCTGTTCTGTAACTCGATGTGGTCTGCCATTTTGTGGTTGATACACTTTATAGTTGATTAAACTGACTTGTTACAATGGTGGTGTCCTACAGTATTACACCTCCCTCTGCACTCTCATTTAATATTGATCATGGAATATCTAGGAGGGAAGGAATTTCACGAAATGACTTGGAGCACTGGTGGTGTCATATTACAGCACCACACTCAAATTCAGCAAGCTCTTTAGAAAAGCCCATTCTTTCACAAATGTTTGAAAATGCAGACTGCATGGCTAGATGCTTGATTTTATACAGCTGTGCGAATGGGACTGAATGATACTTGAATTCAGTGATTAAAAGGTGTGGCCCAATACCTTTGTCCATGTGGTTTGGCTAACACCATTAGCTAGTCTGCTAACAGGGCAATGCCAGAGACGCCATAAAACACAGCCTGTACTGAATATATGAACCCAGACTTACACATTGAATGTGCACAGAAGCTGCGCACAGAGTAATGTGCGGTGATATTATAGTGTTGGAATTCCATATGAAGCCAAATGTAATGGAGTGGCGAGGTAGTCTCGATACGATAGAGAGCAATTGTTTGGAACCAACTGAGCATGTAGATGAAAGGGAGGAAGAAAATATTGCTGCAAGAACTTTCGATGAACTTTTTTAGTTTTGCTTTCCTTGCCAGATACAAACTTTTCAGTCTCCTTTCTTTTAAACCCTACAGGTATGAATATTTTATACTCAAAAGACAGATTTTTTTTTCTTTTTTTCCATGAGAAACTCCCTTAAATAGACAACTCTGACATCTATGTTCATGCGGGGAGGCAAGAGCTATGATAATGTTAGCTCTTTCAGACCAAAAACATAGTATTTCAAAACTCTTTCCTGTCTATGAAAAACAGTGTATCCATCTAACCATAACCATAATCCTTACTGTATGATTTTGTTCAGATATATAAATTTCCTTCCGTGCTGAAATATAAAATGTTGCATTGCTATCATGACCTTAAGATGCTATTCCCAATGTATCCATCATCTGGCTGATATGAAGTAGAGATAAAAATGATGGTGTACTGCTCTCACTCAAGGGGAAAAACACTGCAGTATATCACATTGGTGATGCTTAGAAATTTGTCTGCTGGATGCTTCAGTGCAGCATGTATGAAAAACCTTGCATTCACTCCGCCAGCAACTACATCCGCATGCTACAACGTAAAGGACCATTTGATTTCTGTAACTGATTGCCGCGGTGTGCAGGTGGACAGACGTGAAACAAATAAGCTTGACAGCAGTCAGCATTTCCGCAACTGGAAATGAAGGATATAGAGCAACTGATTCAACATCCACCAGTGTTTGACTGATTGTAGAAAGTGGGTGGGCTTGCAGCTGCTTGAGTTGCTTGCGGCGTGAACACATGGCTGCTTTTGTTGACACTCTGGTAGCGGTTGCCAGTTCACACACATATATACGTACAACAGAGCAAAAAAAAGAAGAAAAAAAAAAGAAAAAAGGAGCCAAAACAGTCATTCGTATTCCCAGAACATCAGCTGTCTAAAACTCAACAAAGTGTTGTTTCTAAGGTCATAGAAAAGTGTCCGAGCTTGCAGTCGCAGCAGAAGGGGAATTTCAGATATGGCCCTATGTTCCTTTATTATCCAGAAAAGTACCCTGCTTTTATTCTGAAAAATGCTCAACAGTTCAAAGGCGTGTTATTTCTTCAGACGTGGTGTCTGTTTTTTGTTTTTTTTTTTTGCTCATTTTTGTCTTCCTCTGATTTCCCCAGAGTGTAAAAAACCTGTCAGTTTTCTGTCCTTGCCAGTCACAACAGTCCACTTGAATGTCCTTAATCTTGTATTCATCCAGATCTGTCACAAACTGTCTCTGCAGCTCCCGTCACAAAATGTTTTTGAATATGAAAAAGAGTTTGTTACGGCCCAGTGAACAAGAGGAATCCATCAGCTGGACATAAAGGTACAAACGTACAAGCGGGATCTGTGGATCCATTTTCATGTGTTTGTGTCTGCGTTCACACACATACATGAAGAAGAATATCGACGCCAGTTTGTGCGCATTCTCACACGCGTTTTTAATGTGTGTGTGCTTGTGTCACACTGTTTCCTGTAAGCAGAGAGCCTCCACAGCATTACTGGGTCCCTGGGAAACTCCACCAATTACAAACAGCATGCTGGCTGCCTGCAGAAGAGCAGAGGAGCAGCGCGCAGTGGGCATGGGTGCCACGTACTCCCAGCGGCGCTTCACTGGGTTGTAGCTCTCCACCGAGCCCAGCGGCGACGGTTCATTACCTGTGAAATGAAAAGTCACATATTAGGATGACAGCACTTGTGATTCAAATGCAGAATTAAGTGCCATTCAGAGCAGAGGAGGGGTGTGATATTAATTAAAAACTGATGTGAACAGGGATTTTAATCCAGTCCAGAATCTATATGAATGTTTTCACTCCCTCCCAGTGATAATTGCAGCTGAAATTACCTCCTGGATTTAATCAAAATCACTGCTACTTCTGTAACATTCTTGTCTTATTCAGAGAATCTTTGAATTTTCCACTGGAGCATTCTTCATTTTCTTTTTCTTTTTTTTGTGACTGATTGTGAAATTTGTGTAAAAATGGAAAAAGTCATTATTATTTAAATCAGCTTTGCTTTTCTACAGACTCACCAACATGAGAGCTTTATAAAATCAGCTTTTGGCTCCCTACAAAATAAAATGCCTAGAACTCAGCTGATATGCTTCTGTCTTCAATCGAACTCTCTGTGACCTTGACCTTTGACCCCACAGTCTCATAAATTTTAACAGATCTTTTACCCATCAGAGGTATTAACCACACAAGATTTGAAAAAGATCCAGCAAACAAATCTGCTCGTGTAGTGGGGAATTTTTTTACTTTTGCTTTTGGTCTTTAATTTCTTCCTTCCATCATAGCTATTATAGTGAACAGCCACACACATTTTGATAAAGATCTCACAGCTGACTCAGTACCTATAGAAATTACCCAGCAAATATGGTGAAATCATGACATCACCTCCTGGGTGAAAACTGGTCATGGTACGACTGCAGAAACTGAACTGTAGACAGTCAGATGTTGACACTGTTTAACGTGGAAAGAGGTCAGATCAGAGAGTTCAAGAGTCAGAAATGTAGATCAGCTTATAGTAATGGAGGATTTAAATTCATCATTCTTTTTTTTTAAGCAACAACTAATCTGGTTAGTGTGCATTTGTGATCAGATGTCCACATATTTTCTTTCTACACAGACTACTCCTACAATAGCCTGTCTTTTTAAAAAAATAATCAACCCTTTGAAGCAATTCACGGTCATGCACATCTAAATTCTGTCTCATTTGTTGCACGGTGAACTTAAGACATTGGACTATTATAATGACTGCCTCTCTGACCCTTATATCAGCGTGATAAGGCTGGGGATTTTCAAGGAGGAAGTGTGAAAACAAATAGCACAGTAGGATGGAAGATAGACTGTGGAAATGATGGTTGTGTTATTTGGCTTTACTCTAATCAATAAAGAGAAAGTAGAAATCAGTTCTTTAAACACAAACTTTCACTTGCTAGAAAGTCTAACAACAATATCGTGTCAGTGTTCAACATTTACTTCCATCTGAATTGTAGTGAGTATTCACGACATCGGTCCAACTTTGATTTTGGAACTATTTTTCAACCATGACACAATTTTGACAAAAAACTGCCAGATAGCATTTATTCAGTGTTGAAATGTTTGCTGAGTATAGGTATACTGTTGCATTTTACCTTGACCATTGGCATTTCTGTTGTTATCAAAGTGCTTAACGTTACAAATGTTGCTAAGGATTCAGCAGCCCAGGCAGTGCCTATGATGGTAAAGAGATTTTCATTGACAATCTCCTGCAAACTTGACTTGTGACCACCACATGTCAAAAATGTTCTCAAATTTCCCTATCCATCCTAGTGATTAACAATAGGCATTGGCAAGGATCCAGCAGCCCAGTCAGGTCCTATGACTACAAAAATATTTTTATTGATGACCCCATGTCATCTTGAGCTTTGACTCCACAATCTCATAAATGTTATCATATCTTCCACCTGTCCTAAGTATTAACCGCACCAAGTCTGGTAAAGATCCAGCAAACAAATCAGCTTCTGTAGTGGTATATTTGTAACAGATGGAAGGACGGACAAACAACCCATAAACATAAAGCCTCTGCAATGGAGCCATAATAAGCCAATATCAAGACTGTACAATCTTGATACATGCTGGAAAAATAGCCTCTTAATCTTTAAAAAAAAAAAGCCTTCTGTAAGGCTAGGGCATCTTACTATTTGTCACTGACAGAAGAAAATAGACACAAACCCTTCTTTCTTTTCAGTACTGCAGTGTGGCTGACAAAGAGTCAGGCCTCTGTTGAACCATGTATCCTTTTAGCTCTCAATGGTGACATCTTCACAAATTTATTTACAAATAAAATTTTATCCAATAGAGTAAATTACTTTAACTATACTTTTAGCACAGATATACTATTAAGTATGGCAACTTCAGTAACTGCTGATACCGAACATCAGTAATTACTTCCTCCAAACCATCAATATGTCTGTTAGACTGTATCACACCTGTTTTGGCTCAGCTACATTAGTTACCTGTAAAATATAGAAAATATTTTAAAATTTTATCTGTTCTTAAAGCCCTCCATGGATCAGCCACACACTAAATTGTGGAGTTTTAGCTTCATCTTCTGCATCCAGGCCTCTCTCTGGAATAATCTGTCATCACATATTAGATCTTGTCCAATGACTGTCAATTTCAGTTCTAAAAGCCATTGAGGAACCTTATGGGTTTTTGTCCACATTTATTACTATGACTATTTTTACCTCTGCCGAGGAGGTTATGTCTTGTGTTGCTCTTTGGTTTATTTTAATTGTTTTTTGTTTAAATTTGTTGTTACATATTATTATAGTAGTAGTATATAATAATAATAATAAGAAGAAGAAGAAGAAGAAGGAGAAGAATCATTATGATCATCATCATCATCTTACAGGCAAGAAAAATGAGACCTTGTTTTGATGTCAAAATTTTACATGATTTACATTTTCATAATGAAGTGAAAGTGAAAATGCATTGTTATTTCAAGAAACATCATATTGCTTGTTATGGCAGGTCTGCTGAAAGCAATGCAGGTTAAGGAAGAAGTCTGTCGAGGATGGAGCAATGTAACTGTGTCATGCATGGGGTGGGAGGTTGGTCCATCCACTGTTCTGTTTTTGCTCACCACCTCATTGACTGGGTGTCCCAGCACAGAGCCGGCCTTCTTCACCAGTTTATTCAGTCTCTTCTTGGCTGCAGTTAAAATGCCACTGCCCTAGCAGACCACATCATAGAAGATGAAAAGATTTTTTTCTGTGACTGGGAATCTAACCCAGGTAATTGCAGTAAAATGTACCTTTGGCTGCCCCCTTTTATCCTACCCAAGGGGTCACCACAGCAGATTAACCCACACTGGTATTTTGGCAGAAGTTTTACACTGGATGTCCTTCCTTATCCAACCCTCCATGATGAGAGGGGCTTCTGTACCCATGTGGAATCAAACCAGGCACCTTTCGCTTGTAAGAGGAACGTGTAACCCACTACACTACAGGTAATGGCAGTGAGAGCACTAGTCCACCAGGAAATTACACACCATAGCCATAACAAATTTACACCATAAAGGAATAATAAAAATGTGCACTCACCAGCTTAACATTTTCAAGGAAATTTCCTAAATTTATCCAATCTGGAAGTTTGAAATATAGTGAGACATCACCTGATTGTAATAAGTTCCAACATTACCAGATTTTTATTTTGAACAATTCTTGAAAGAACCATATTTGATTTAAAAAAGAAAAAAAAACTTTAACTTTTGCAATCATATTTGCTGTTCTTTTTGCCATAGTTTTTACGATTTGAGGTTATCAAGTTTTGCATTTCTTTTATAGTCTGTTGTGTTACCTCCTGAGTGTTGTCACTACCGATTCTATATAATTTTATATACCAGTATACTGTAAAAGTGGCTGGGAAAACTAAAGAGTACAATATTCAAGACTTAAAGGGAACAAAGGGATACAATTTTTAACCCAAATGTCAGCATACTTAATATGACTCTACCAAAAAAAAAAACCTGAAGATGTTTTTCATGTAGAAACAGAAAAAAACAGCCTTGAGCAAAAGGGGTTCAACGTTAAGAATTCAATGATACTTCAAAGACTCAAATCTTCATAGCCTTATATTGTAAAGTTACACTTTCAGATCTAACTGAACTCATCTCACCTTTAATCATCTACCACTAAAAGGAAACCAGGGTCACATATCACGTACGTGCACACACAGACACACATACACACACACACAAGCATAGCTGGAGCTTTGGGAGTGGAATAAACTCATCAACTCAGTCATACGGGCACTAACAGCTAATATGCGATGACGAATCCCAACGACTCAACTCCCACTGACACACCAAAATGAGCCTTTGTCTAAACCTACATGGAAGACTGTAGCAGCCCTAAGAGTTTAGTGTGGATCTGTTTCAGAAAATAGTATCCCATTACCACACATTGTTAGATTTTGTTATTCCCGGGTTTAAAGCACTGGCCCAATGTCAGGACTAATGCTTCTCCGGCTCTCCATTTAAAGGGTCCGGTATCCCATGTCTGATGAGTCTTACTAAGCCAAAATTCTTGGAGTACATTTAAGCTGGGAAAAGGGGATTCGCCTAGCTCTCACTGCTTCGCCTTCAAAGAAGACTCACCCCACGTCTCCCCCTATCTTGCCCCCGCGACCCACTACTGCTTGGCAGCCAGTGACAGGTGGGGTACGGGGCACATGGGTATGGCAGCTCCCTGTGGGACCTTAGTTGGTAAATCAGCTATGAATAGGTTTTAAAGGTAAGGACAATTCACCCTAAGGGGGCTGTTTTTGTAGGTGGACTTAAAACTAGACTAACCTTTCAGAACCTTTTAGATGTAACTTGCATAAAACTTAGCATTTACATGACTGAGAAGATTTAGGGAATAGTCAGAATCAATTCTTTAAATGCAAAGAATATACATGTATTAAGCAATTTAGCAGGGGCAAAGCAACAGCATTAAATCATTTTATATAACCCAATTCAAATCACATCAACTTCTAGACCTTGAACTTTCAAATCAGCTTTTTCTATAGTAATTACTTCTTACTTCAAGGATCAGGCAACAGCAGTAAAACATCAATATGCATACATATGAATAATATATTAACATATTAATGGTCTAATATCTATGTGTAGATCAAATCAAATTAAAGCTGTACTTTCCCTCTCTCTAGCACCCCTCTAATTGTGG